>CAXARB010000052.1:0-154146 GCA_963971165.1 Philopedon plagiatum | reverse complement strand
CCAAACCCAATCAAACCCAATCAAACCCAATCAAACCCAATCAAAACTGAGCAAACCTAACCGGTACCGGATAAAAACTGAGCAAACCTAACCGGTACCGGATAAAAACTGAGCAAACCTAACCGGTACCGGATAAAAACTGAGCAAACCTAACCGGTACCGGATAAAAACTGAGCAAACCTAACCGGTACCGGATAAAAACTGAGCAAACCTAACCGGTACCGGATAAAAACTGAGCAAACCTAACCGGTACCGGATAAAAACTGAGCAAACCTAACCGGTACCGGATAAAAACTGAGCAAACCTAACCGGTACCGGATAAAAACTGAGCAAACCTAACCGGTACCGGATAAAAACTGAGCAAACCTAACCGGTACCGGATAAAAACTGAGCAAACCTAACCGGTACCGGATAAAAACTGAGCAAACCTAACCGGTACCGGATAAAAACTGAGCAAACCTAACCGGTACCGGATAAAAACTGAGCAAACCTAACCGGTACCGGATAAAAACTGAGCAAACCTAACCGGTACCGGATAAAAACTGAGCAAACCTAACCGGTACCGGATAAAAACTGAGCAAACCTAACCGGTACCGGATAAAAACTGAGCAAACCTAACCGGTACCGGATAAAAACTGAGCAAACCTAACCGGTACCGGATAAAAACTGAGCAAACCTAACCGGTACCGGATAAAAACTGAGCAAACCTAACCGGTACCGGATAAAAAACTGAGCAAACCTAACCGGTACCGGATAAAAACTGAGCAAACCTAACCGGTACCGGATAAAAACTGAGCCCTTTGAATTATTATAGAATGCTATAGAACAACTCTTCCTCTATCGAATGGCGAAAACCAGAAGGCGCTAACTCTAGGCGTAATGTTTTTTACAGCGCTTTTCCCGAAGGTCTGCAGGCGCTAAGTCACGGAATCCCCAGGTGGGCAATCCGGGAGCGTGTTACAATTCTATCAATAAAACAACAGTTCTAATGCAAAATTTACTATATATTATTACCGTTATTGTAAGGTTACAAAAATATATATATACAGGGTGGTCTGTAATGAATGCGCCAAAAAGCAATCCTAGATTAATCTCGTGAAAATAATGATATTGAGCCAAATATGCCTTAATAAAATGTCGCTCATTAATGAGATACAGGGTGTTAAAATGCAGTTCTCAGAATTGTTATTTCTTTATAGCTCAAGTCGTTTTTGAGATATCGACATGAAAACTGGGAATCGGGGGTTTTCAGGGATGGGGAATACGATGGTATTGCATTAATTGACATAATATGTAGAGGGCGCTATTTACACCTTATTCACTCATTATTTCATGCCATAACTTTCTTATTAGTACCGTTCTTTTATTTATTATTGCAAATTTTGAAAGAGTGTCGTTTTTTAAGAAAAAAAGGTATACTACATTTATTTCGATTAAATAAGCCGTTTTCGAAATATTTGCATTTATTCGTTCTATTGCATAGTCAAAAAATATTAAACATTAAAACTGAGATAACAGACTTGACTAACGAATAATGAATTGACCATGCACAAATAACAAAAAATCACTTCAACAAATGCGAAAAATGTCCACCATTCACTTCTATGCATTTTCTTAATCCCTTCACCAAATAGCGTCGTACTTGGAATAAAGTCCCTGGCTTATTCCTGATAACATTGGTGGAACCATGAATTTTTTGCAAAAGTTGCTCACGGGTACGGATTTCTTCTGTGTGCATTAAATATTTGATAAAACCCCAAAGGAAGAAATCCAAAGGATTAAGATCCAGGCTACGCGGCGGCCATGGAATTTCACTGCCACGACCAAACCATCTATGAGACAGCCATTCATCTAGATAGTTGCGAACTGCAACTGGATAATGTGGTGGAGCACCATCGTGCATAAACCACATGTTTTGTCGTAAATTTAAGGGAATATCATCGAGTAGATCCCGCAAAACATTTTGAAGAAACAAGTACTGGTTACCATTAACCAGTTGCTGTTCGCAACTATCTAGATGAATGGCTGTCTCATAGATGGTTTGGTCGTGGCAGTGAAATTCCATGGCCGCCGCGTAGCCCGGATCTTAATCCTTTGGATTTCTTCCTTTGGGGTTTTATCAAATATTTAATGTACACAGAAGAAATCCGTGCCCGTGAGCAACTTTTGCAAAAAATTCATGGTTCCACCAATGTTATCAGGAATAAGCCAGGGACTTTATTCCAAGTATGACGCTATTTGGTGAAGGGATTAAGAAAATGCATAGAAGTGAATGGTGGACATTTTTCGCATTTGTTTACAACCAAAAAGACGTAAAAGTCATAATATGTAACACTTACTCTGCGTGGACACTGTGGACAGTACTGTAGGCACTCAGATTTTTACTTTTGTTAAGACATGTCCATAAAAAAATGAAGAACGGGAACCAATGAGGCGGCAGACACTGGAACCCAGGTGACCCGTGAACTGTCACTCAACAACATTTTAGCTTAAAATACTACATGAAAATCACTCGAAAATATAGGAAAACGGACTTATAATAATTGGAAACAGAATTGAATTTCCGACGTAAACGCATATTATTATCCCTGGAAAGATAGGTGAAATCAACGTAAAACTGCAAAAGAAATACAACTTGTTTCCGTCCTAGTTCGTCTAGCATGCCTTCCTTCTCGCACTCGCTGCTGGACCCGGTCAAGGTATTCGGTTGCCTGAAGTCAGGTTCGAAATTTGGCCTTCAACTCGCTTAAAAGCCTATAGGCGTAGGTATAAATTTTATCAAGTTTAAGGTTTATGAAATAATGAAAGTAAAATAATATAAATCAGTTTTAAAAGAATCAAAACGACACAACGGAACAATGGAAGCGATTGCATTGGGAAAAAAGGGTAGCGGCCTGTATTTAAAGAAACACAAAACTGGCTATGGTTTGTTTTTACGTAAAATGTCAAAAAACTACCAATAAAGCTACCTGAAAAGCCGTTATCCGATCACGATATTAATTCGTATGTCACTCGATTAAAAATACCGCATTTTAGAGGAGTATTTATGCGAGACACTTTACCGAACGCACCCCTCAAAACAGAGTGTGGTGTTATTAATTTGGATCGGAACACAGGATTCGGGACACATTGGGTAGCTTACAAGAAACACGGTAATTTAGTTGTTTATTTCGATAGTTTTGGCAACTTGAAACCGCCCAAGGAATTTGTCAAGTACGTGAAAAATGTGAAGATATATTTTAATTTCGAACAGTATCAGGATTATGGAATGACAAATTGTGGACATCTTGCTCTAGCATTTCTCTACAATGAAACTTTATAAATGTAGGTGTTGATGCTTATCAACATCAGTCATGTCACAGACATTCACGTTAAAAGGTCGCTCTCACCGACTTGAAGCATACTTTGTACCTCCCGTAGAGCTCGATTCGAGATTCGATTACTTTTTAGCATTAATTTCGCTAGACACTTGGAACACAATCCCTAATATAGACGAGGGGCGAAACAAGTTTTATTACATTGTCAATAATCAGGAGGAGGAGCGAGTTTTGGAAATACCAACAGGATCCTATGAGTTGGGAGATATCGAACAGTTTCTACAACGAAATCTCCTAGATCCTAGTACTTCCACAGACGAAAGGAATAGCATCTTATCGCTTAAACCCAATAACAATACGTTAAAGTGCCAGTTAACCAGTGCCTACGACATAAACTTTAAACCAAAAGACAGTATTGCAAAGTTGTTGGGATTTTCGCCTCAACTGTTAAAGTCTGGTAAATTCCACGAATCAGATCAATCTGTGGATATTATACAATTTGTTACTATTAGAGTCGAGTGTAACATCATTTCCGGTTCGTATTACACAAATAATCCCTCACATACTCTTTACGAATTTGCACCAACCGTCGATCCCGGCTACAGTATAAATATCGAGCCAAGGAATCTAATCTATTTACCTGTGAGCCAAAAAAGCATCTACAACATTACTCTCACGCTAGTAGACCAGGATTCTAGACCTATTAATTTTCGAGGCGAAGAAGTAGTCATTCGATTAGAACTTAGACGAAATGGTTCTAGTATTTAAAAGGTATTTAAGCACTAATACTTCAGCTAGGAGTTCATTCAGTGATCAGAAGTCGAAGGGATCACTCACGTTTTCAAATATAGTATATTTGCAGTCTAGACGCAGTCACTACCGCTACCATGTCAGAAAAACTTCAAATCTTCAATCAAATCAGGAACGATGAGTCGGTTGTTCGCGAAGAATGGCACACTTATCACCCCTTTACCAACTCGTTTAATAACAATGACGAAATCGAGATTGTTATCAATCAGCAAGATGTCTTTTTGGATATGAGTGAAACTCAACTCTACATCGAGGGTGCGTTTAAGGTAGAAGCAGACGCTGCTGGTAAGACCGGTACTTGCGACCTAACCAATAATGCTGGCGCCTTTCTCTTTGACACCATTTCCTATGAAGTTAATGGCAAGGAGATTGAAAAGATTCGAGATCCCGGCATTGTTAGCACAGTTAAAAATATGCTATGTTTAAATGAGCAAGAAAGCCGAGCTCTGGACATAGCTGGATGGAATTGGCCTAGTGGAATTGCTAAGACCTTGGACGAAACTTCTAAAGACTTTAATTTTCGTATACCACTTTCAATATTGTTTGGCGTATTTGCCGATTACCACAATGTATTAATGGGTAAACAGAAAATTAAACTAGTTCGTGCTCGCCATGACGATAACTGCTACAAGTCCTCTGGTACTAAGAAGGCAACAATAATGTTAAAAACGGTTGAGTTGAAAGTTAGACATATTTACCCGAGTGATGCAGTGAAATTGAGACTTTTGGATGAAATTGCAAAGAACAAACCGATATATCCCGTTTAGAAACTGGGAAATACATGAACTGCCTGCTTTGAGAACGACAAAGCGTGATATTTGGACCGTTAAGACGATGTCTGAGAGAGCCCGATATGTTGTTGCATTTTTTATGAAGAAGCGAAAAGATCACTTTGAAGCTGATTGTACCTACTTTGATAATTTGGACATCACCGACGTCAAGTTGCATTTAAATTCTGAAGTTTACCCCTATGAATCGTTAAACCTAAACTTTGCCAATAGACAGTTTACAGAAGCCTATCAGATGTATACGGACTTTCAAAAAACCTATTTGGGAAAACAACGGTGTGAACCGCTTTTGGATTTTGTCGCTTTCGCTAGTAGAACCCTCTTTGTTATTGACTGTTCCAAACAAAGTGAAGCCCTCAAGAGGAACACCATCGACGTGAAGTTGGAGTTTCAAAGTTCCGAAAACTTCTCAAATGAGTCACGTGCTTTCTGTATAATTATTCACGATCGAGTGCTTGAGTATCAGGCTTTAACAGGTCAAGTACGTGATGTGTTGTAGTCAGTTACTCTCCAGCCCTGTCACGATGAGGTTTGTTGTGGTTGACGTTCAAGGATTCCGCGTTCCAGAATTCCAAGCTAAAGAATTGTCTATTTACGATGGAAAGCAAATAAAGAACTATCTTTTTAAACCAGTTAAGCCCTTTTATGAACTGTCCTATGATTGTCAGAAGCAAGCAATGTTTCTATATGGGAACCGACATGGCTTAAACTACAATTCCGGCGAAACCGACTACAATGAACTTTACCGCCTTATCTACAACGATCTACAAGATGTTGATATCATCTATGTGAAGGGACATGTAAAGAAGGCCGTTTTACTTGAAACTTTTTCCACGATGAAATATTTTAAGAATATACCCGATATTGTTAATTTAGAATTTGCTAGGGATAGCGCTAATGTACCGAAATTATCTCTAAGTAAAACCACTTGCTCTTATCATGGTTTAGAATATTGTGCTTGTAGTGCTGAGAATTCAAAAATTTTGTATGCATATATTTATGATTTTTTGCCGAAATAAAGAAGTTAAATTGCATTACATGTTTAATTTTACCCTATGTTACTAGACCCCCTTGAGAAATTTAGACAGTTAGACTCGACCACATGACGAAGACAGTCGACTTGTCAGTTAAATTAGACGAGCATTTGAAAAAAATACGCAAGCTGAAAAGTGACATTACGTTTTACAAAGAAAATACATCTTTGGTTAGGATATTTTTAAAACTTACCATTTAAACTTACCAATGGCTTCCTCCTCCTCTTCCGGCTGGGATAAGGTGTTTGAAGCTCCTTCTAGATGTCCCGATGTCCCAGTTCTTAAGACTAAGCCTAACCGAGTTTATGAGATTGATGACTTTATAACAGTCATTTTTGACACATCAGAAGTGGGACGCAAACAAGTAATTTTGGATACTCTTGGTTATGGTAAACTTTATTTCTCCAGTGGCGAATTTGAAGAATTTCTAAGCACTTTTGATTGTTTCAATACCCATTGGGTGGATATAGTTATGATAATTGGATAGTGTACTTTAGTGTTTCATCGCAATGGCGATAAGAGAAGTCTCAAGTTTGAAGATGCAACAATAGACAAGTATCTATTTAGATGGACGGAGAAGTTAATACACCTATTTGCAAAGCATATTTATGAATTGTATAAGCTTAATATACAAACAGTATTCTGTTACTAACTAGTACTCTGTTTATTTATTTTATTCTAACTAAGGAAATAAGACAACAATTTAAACACAAAAAAAAATTTAATAAAGTGTAAAACATATAAAGTAAATATGAACATACAGTAAATGGAGTAAATTGGGGTAAAATAAATACAATAATTAAAGAGAGTGTAAACATATAAAGTAAATATGAACATACAGTAAATGGAGTAAATTGGGGTAAAATAAATACAATAATTAAATAAAGTGTAAAACATATAGTAAATAGAGTAAATTGGGGTAAAATAAATACAATAATTAAATAAAGTGTAAAACATATAGTAAATAGAGTAGATTGGGGTAAAATAAATACAATCATTAAATAAATAAAATAAATTACTAGCCTAATATCACAGCCTCTAAAGTCACACATATAGCCACCGAAAGGGATTGATGGAAAGTTAGCTGTCGGTGATCAGTCTTAGCTTATGGAATTTCCAATGATTCCTTATACTTTTCATAATCTCTATGACCCCAAGCAAGCGTGTTCTCCGAGTCACCGGGAATAAGATAACGCTTATCGTCCGCGTGTGATAGCGCTACTTTATTTTTCAGTTCGATATACATATCATGTAAATGCGAACGGAAAGTATTCATCTGTCGATGAATGAGTGTTCCTTCTACGTCAATCGCCTCCCTATAATCATCCAGAGTTAGTTCTTTCTGCGTGACGTAGTCAGGAACCCTCTTGGCCTTTTTCGTCAACTCTCCCTCAACATTTACACAATATGCTTTCGCCCCGGTGCCGTAGAAATCCCAAATGATTTTTCCTGCATACTCATCTTTCATTTTACCCAAAATTGATTGGTTTACAGGAACATCATGTGGGTTATCTGGGGAGTAATTGGACGTATCGAACCTATCTAAATTTTCTCGCATGTCATTGTAGAAATTTTCAGTTGTAATTTTCAACACAAAGGAATCGGTGTCCGTGTAGAGTAATACCGCGTTGTTACCATATTTTGGTTTGATATACCCGTACAGAAAGTCATACATAATTGTCTTGGATATTTCCAAGATACTAAAACCTGCGTAAATAGGTTTATTGTATACGACTTTCTGTTTATTCATCTGGATAGCTACCAGGTTCTCGCTGAAAATAGTGCGGTCTTTAAAATGAGGTTTCGAGATTAACGCTTCGGCCAACAACCTTCTACCAATATTTTCCCAATGGGAAACCAGCTTAACATCTACCCTTTTCTCTACATTTTCCATTGTCTTACCAAACACAGCATTGTTCATAAGCTTGAAGAAATCCTTCTCAAACTTATTTTTCGCTTTATTGCGCATTGCTGTGTTTAGATCGATATATTTCTTAAGCCATGGTGATTGATCGAAACTTAATACGCGATGAATTTTTGTGAGCTTAAGCCCATGCTCTAAAGCCTGACGCAAATTTTGGCAATGAATTATATATTTACTTTTAGACTGGAAATTCGGAATTAATTTTTTGATATCTTTAAATTTGGATTCTGGAGAAGCAATGGATTGTGGACAAAAGGGTAGTTCGTTGTGTAAATAATGCAACTGTTCCGGATATTCTAAATCTACCTCTAATACGTAGCCAGTTTTAGAATCATTCGCGACATTCATGTAATCTAAGTTTTGAATTTCGGTCTCATCTAACCACTTGAAATTCCCCGTTGGTAAATATTGTGACATGGCTGCACCATACAGGTTGGTAGCATCCAAATAAATGATGTAGGAAGTAGGTTTGGAAGCGTCATAATGAGGCAGAAATTTATTGTTCGCGAAAGCTTTTCTAACGCTACACTGACTGACCCCGCCGCGAATACCGTGCTTAAAGAAGTGTACCATGTCTAGATCTGTCAGTAACTCAAGCTTTACGTTCGTGGCCTTAAGGGCGGAATCTAGCGAAAGTCCTGGTGCGCTGAAATACTGCGCAGGATCGACGTGGTTATCTAGGCACACGTCTCTAAAACTTTCAAACACATCTGTTAATAATAAAACGTCGGATTTTAAATAAATATCTGAATATTCGCCTAAAGTTTTACACTCAAATAAATTCCACACAGCCCAAGCACGCTTGTAATCCTCTTTGCTAACGTTTTCTTTCTTTAGTTGGTTGTAAAAGTCTTTATGCGATGGAAGCTCTGTATCGTTTAATTTTCCGAAACTGTCTACGTAATTATATGGGAAAACACCCTTCTGCCGAATAAGCTGAAACTTATTTTCCTCCGCGAAATATTTTCTAACTTCCCGACATTGCTCTGGTTTTAAATTTTGACTGAGTTTATCCAGACCGCTGGCCATGAAACGAAAACTGTCGAGGAAGCGTAATTTTAAAAATACCCGCCGTTGTTTACCATCTTTGTTCTCGATGTTATCCACCAAAACATGTTTAGTAAATGATATATACTTTTCCTTGTTTTGGGGGATAACATCCAGCTTTTCTTCGTTGGCAGCCAATTCCTTGATAAACAGGTGGGAATCAAAGTTGGACATATTATGGAAAAAGATAGGTATAGTTAACAACTCGATTCTCGAGAGTTTATTTTTAAAAATTTTCTATTATGCCCAAGGCGTGTACAATATGACTGACTTTATTATGCACTTTACATATATTTATAAGTTTCTAATCTGCTGACAAAGCATGGGAACGACGCTAAGAAAATCTAAGAAAACAGATAAGGATGTCATTAGATTGCGTAATACTAAATAAGCTTAGGTTCTCACGGGATTATAACTGTATAAATTGAGGGATTTTGTAATTTAGGTTGCATACAGAGTGCGCAGGCGCCCGATAGGCGCCATTTGCGTGATTGTGGTCGTGCACGCGATCGTTTAATGCTGCATCAAATGGCTTTTCGCAGATATGACACACCACAGCATTTTGATGCTCAATCTCTTGTGCCGCCGAAATAGGAATCATGGGTACTACTTCCTTCATAAACCGATTATAGATTGATTTACAATCAGTCTCTAAGCGTTTTACGAATTCTTTGTGGGCATCCGGACCCCTATAACTTTGGTAAATTGAATGAGCATCATCAAAGTCACATTTGATGTAGTAACCGAAAGAGTACGGGACATGCTTATGCGTTTTCACAGTGTATGACGTATCGGGATCCTGCACATTTTCCTCTGTATCGATAGGTTCAAGGATAGTCTCGAAATCGGCATAAACAACGAAAGGTACCTTTAATTTCTTTTCAAAGTTTGTAAATTTCAAAATATTCTCGGGAATCTCTTCGCCATATATATATTTTTTTAAATCTGTTGTTGGGACTTTAGCTAAAACGTGCCCGCAATCATGTTCTTGATGAGTCTTTAATTTTTGCTCTGAATAAAAATAAGATAAGCAACCATCACATAAATACTTGGCACCATGCCGTAAGGATAATTGTCTTGAGATCAGGCGAGATAAACTTCTTATTAAGCAGTAATGACTATTGCCATAGTCATCACTGATTACTAACAAATTTACATGTCGCTCTCTATTACGAGAATTTGTAAAGTATAAGGGCCCCACGACTTCAATAATATTTTTACCATTGTCAAAAACCCTTTCAAGTCCATAGACATTAATAGAAATATTATTGAGCCGCTCAAACTTTAATATATCCACAAGTTTAATCGGAAATTCCATACCTGTAAAGTCCAGCTCGTTTTCAAAAGGCAAATAGTTCGCGACTCTATTTGCATTTTGAGCTCGATCCAAAGGATGTAGGGCGGCTAGGACTGACCACATGAAACATTTTTCATCCTCGTTCTGGATTTCAGAACAGCTTTCTTTGCTTCAATCTCCTTAGGCAGTGGAATGTAGGAGGATGACTTTAGAGGCTTGATCTTGTTAATCCCCAATTCCAAATGGAGGAGTTGTTGAAGCACCCACCCTGTAACAATATAAACAGTAATTTAGTATTAAGTTTTACAGTGCTAGAAAGTATGTTATTTTTGTTGTGAAAAAATACTCACCGCTGTCTTTTTCCTTGAATTCAGAATACTTCTTGTCAAGGATCACAGCAAACTGGCTGAACAACTCCTCCAAATCTGTCGCCTCGCTAACCATCACATATTGACTGTTAAACGACTTGACTTCGTCTGTTTCCTTGGTCTGCAGAAGGAAGCGGCCAAAAAGCTCCAAACCGACTTTCAGGAGTTCGTACTGTTGTAAAATGTCCCCCACCAACTTGACAAATTTACCCCTTAGATTTTCGAGATATCTCTTGATGTCGGTGGGGTCTTGGTTTGAAGAAAGTCGGTAGGTAGCAATTCGGCTTCTAAAGGACGTTTTCACGAGCTCTACACCTTCCTCCTGCAGCACGCAGCATTGTTCTCGGTGGCGTTGGGTTCTTAGATGCCCCACCCAGCGGTTGGTAGTGACATCTATCTGACATATAGAACAGTGCTGCGTGGTCGATGTTGATGGTTCTTGCACTAGGAAAAAAAATATTTAGTAAAAATAAAAACGAATTACTATTTAAAACAGTAAAATATACAGTAAAATATATATAAACTTACCATCAGACGAGCCAAGTCCTGCTTTTTTCGTTATGGGTGTTTGCGAGGGTCCAGCTGCTGCTGCCGATGGTTCTTGAAATAGGAAAAAAAAATATTTAGTATAAATAAAAACGAATTACTATTTAAAACAGTAAAATATGCAGTAAACTATATAGACTTACCACCAGACGAGACAAGTCTAGCCCTTTTAACTTGGTCGGCTTGTAGGGAAGGTATTTGTCTTTTTGAGGCTCTGTGCTTCCTTTGCTGATGCTGTTGTAGAGCCCCTATTGATTTACAAGTTTCCCCACAAGCTTCACATGTTTGCGCGACCAGACGACAATCTCCATGTCGTGTGAGGTTGCTTTTCTTGGAGAACGACTGGTTGCAGTGCTGACATACAAACATTTTCTGTAAAAAACAATATAGTTGCGGATGAGGGTTGAGGTTAGCAGCGATTGATACTTTTTTAGCTATTTCATAATATTACGCAATTATATTTTTCAGGCTTATAGAACTATCGGTTTGTGTGACAGATGCATGATCAAATTATTATTCTTATTATGGAGAATATTTCAATCCTTTTTAATTTTTTCTACAAGTAGAAGGCAAAACGGTATAACTAAGTATAAGCGTTTTTAATAATAGATCTATGATATACAGACAGACATATCTGTAATATTTTTAACACTGCTATACACATAAATAAGAATTATTTGCTAAGCTATAATACGGCACAACAGATTTTTACTAGAGAATTGAAGTACTTTTATTTGTTTCTTGATATAATACATATAAATGTACTTACCAAATAATATTATACAAATACACGCACTTTATAACACAAGAAAAAACAAAACTAACGTATATTTTTTTTCTGAATCGACTGTTCTCAACGAAACCTTGCTAACGACTGCTGAATAGACCAGCGTTCTCACACTTGGAAGCGTCCCCAAGCGCGTCTTCTCGGAAAAACTGTGCACCGTCAGCCGGTTGACGGTACACCGTTTGGCCATGACTCGTACCGATCACTGTTAGCGGCTTTATCTCGCAATTTTTCCGCTGATGATGCATTCTAATATAATATTGTGGCCTACGTGACTAGACCCACGACAGCAACACCGTTCCCGATATCGCCGGCTGCGAGTTCACAGGCTGACACACGTGTTTTATGCTAAATATAAAGAAACTATTTAATATTATATTATTATTATTATTATTATTATTATTATTATAGTACTGCGTCACGTCTCATCACAGAGGCATTCAACAGACTCTAGACCACTTTTTTACCCTACACTCGCTGAGTGACAACCTCGGATAGACTCAGCAGACGTCATTTTTCAATACATGTAACTAAAATATTTTATTTCTACGCCACTGAGAGCTTCCGTACGGGTCTACAATCAACTTTGACATCGCAGAATCATTCAACAGACTCTAACCTCACGTTTTCATCCTACACTCAATGAGAGACAACCTCAGATTGACTCAGCAGAACGTTATATGTTAATACATGTAATTGAAATATTTCCTTTCTACGCCACTGGGAGCTTCCCTACGGGTCTACAATCAACTTTGGCATTACGTGGGCCTTCAACAGACTCTAACCCCACTTTTTCACCCTACACTCATTGAGTGACAACCTCGGATAGGCTCAGCAGAGCTTTATATGTTAATACATGTAACTAAAATATTTTATTTCTACGCCACTGAGAGCTTCCGTACGGGTCTACAATCAACTTTGACATCGCAGAATCATTCAACAGACTCTAACCCCACTTTTTCATCCTACACTCAATGAGAGACAACCTCAGATTGACTCAGCAGAACGTTATATGTTAATACATGTAATTGAAATATTTCCTTTCTACGCCACTGAGAGCTTCCGTACGGGTCTACAATCAACTTTGACATCGCAGAATCATTCCCTAGACTCCAGCCCATGCTTCTCACCTACACTCATTGAGTGACAACCTCGGATAGGCTCAGCAGACGTCATTTTTCAATACATGTTACAGTAATATTTCCTTTCTACGCCACTGGGAGCTTCCCTACGGGTCTACAATCAACTTTGACATCGCAGAATCATTCCCTAGACTCCAGCCCATGCTTCTCACCTACACTCATTGAGTGACAACCTCGGATAGGCTCAGCAGACATAAAACATACCTACTACGTCACGCCCCATATATCACGGAAGATATCATTTACCATATTTATTTATTCAACTAGGTGCCGTGGCGTACTTGGTTCTATAGCTGGGAAACGTATATAATACGAAATTACACACGTGGTGTGTGCGGGTTCGATCCGCGCCTTGGACAGAAAACTTTTTTCAGTACATATGCGACTTACGAAATAAATACATTTAATTAGGTAGGATTAAAACGTTTGTGACGTCATCGTGAACAAGGATCGGCAGAAAGACAAAGAAGAAGAAGAAGAAGACTAGATAGTGCCCCCAAATAGATAGATCGTGCTCAAGAGTGTGACAGGTGACAGATGGCAGTTGACAGGTGACAGGTGACAGGTGACAGGTGACAGATGGCAGTTGACAGGTGACAGGTGACAGGTGACAGGTGACAGGTGACAGGTGACAGATGGCAGTTGACAGGTGACAGGTTGGGTTTGATTGGGTACGTTCGGTATCGGAGTTGGGTTTGATTGGGTTTACTCGGTATCGGAGTTGGGTTTGATTGGGTTTACTCGGTATCGGAGTTGGGTTTGCGCACTTTGCGGAGCTCTGATGCAGAACTCCTCATCTATCACTACTTATTATTATTATTATTATATAATCTGTACAAGTCAAATACATTGCTGCTAGATGTTCTAAATATATTGTTTCGCCTTTTAAGCACTACTCAATATCACTTGTCACTGTTTGTTTCTTAGATAGCATCGTAACTGTGAACCATGGAACCTCGGAAACCTAAAACAAGGGGTACATTCTTTATCTTTATCCATTGTTTCTCCTTCTTATTGCTATTCTTTTTAGATTGCCAATGCAATTGAAGGGACCAATGCATAAACCGGTGAAGTCCATTTTTTCGGCAAAATGAGTTAAACGCTTATTCATGCACAGTTTTAAATTCTGAATCTTCCAGTGCATAAAACGGCTCAATAGGATTAAAAATGACGAAATTGGAGCGAATAATTGGTTGCCTGAATTTTAATCCTTTGCATAAACCGGCCAAGTCCACGACTTGGCTGGTTTTTGCACAGTACTGTTAGTCAAGTTCATAACGTTTTGTTGGCGACATTGTGCTGCTGTTTTGTGTGTTTATAGACCTTACATTACCAAAATATAAATTTTTATGACGTCAACTAACAGTGATAGTGACCCTGATCCTGATCCTGGAAAGTTTAGACTAATACGGCACAGGTACTCGGAATCCGGTCACAGTTCTCTCCCCTGCGACAGACGCTTTGGGGCAATAGAAATACAAAAAAGAAAATATGACAAAATATATTTACCTCAGGAATACTCAAAGATTGTTGAAAATACGAGCAAACATTTTACAGTTATTAATGTAACGCAGGCTATGTTTTTGAATTTTAAGGATCATTTGCAGAAGTTCTTTGTAAAGAATCCTTCAAGAAAAAACAACAAATTCACCATCTCGAAATATCGTGTCATGCAATACGAAAAACTGAATACGGAAATATCCTTTAAATGTAGCGAAACAGTATCCTTGAATTTGTTTACTGATTTTGAAATACGAGATAAGAAAAATTTACAAGCCCTGACCGTTCCAAATGCTGAAAATGTATTGTATGGTGAAAGAAGAAAGCTTAAAAAAAAAATTCGACCACGTTATGTCTCTGTCAAAAAATTATGTGCCACAATGTGATCAATGGTTTTATGAAGACATCGAAAAATATCATCAAAGCTTTTTGCCAGAACATAGAGAAACTTCTGCATCAGAATTCAGTGACGACGAATAAATAAAAATATTATAACTTTGCATAAATTGTTTAGTTGCACTATGCTTTTGTTTCTTTTTTTCAGTACAACATCAAAAGAAAGATTTTCAACATTAAATTTTGATATATTTAATTTTTTTACCCCAAAAAAATCAAAATACTTTGCATAAATCAGTCAAGTCCAAGTTATAATCCCGTGAGAACTCAAGCTTATTTAGTATTACGCAATCTAATGAAATCCTTATCTATTTTCTTAGATTTTCTTAGCGTCGTTCCCATGCTTTGTCAGCAGATTAGAAACTTATAAATATATGTAAAGTGCATAATAAAGTCAGTCATATTGTACACGCCTCTGGCATAATAGAAAATTTTTAAAAATAAACTCTCGAGAATCGAGTTGTTAACTGGCGCAGTCGGGTCGGATTTTGTCAACGGTTTGCGCATCGTGCGTGTCCTCCGTCTTCGTTTCAACGATTAGTGACAAAAACGGACAAACAAAAATTTTCGAAAATCCTGTGGGTGCGTGCAATATCGCTCACTGACCAGGGAAAAAGGAACAAGCATCGTCCTACGTCCTATTGGTGCGAGTCAAGGGAACAAGCATCGTCCCAAACCTCATAGAAGTTAGTTCCAGGGAGAAGACAAGCATCGCTCCTCCTATTGGGCCCTAGATTAAGAAGAAAAGAAACCAATGAAAATCTCCACAATCTTCATTGTATCACTGTAAGTGCATTCCTTTCAATTATTCCCGCATTTATTATTTTACCGAATTAATCTATTGATATTCTCTGTTTATTAGTGTTATTGTTTTATAAATTTTTAAAGTGGAAGATCTTAACGAAATTTTGGCTAATCTATTTTTGAATCAAAACATGCCTAACGCTAATCAACCAAATTACCAACTAATTAGATATCAAGCGGATAATATTCCAACCTTCGATGGAAATCCGAAACAAATAAATAGATTTATAAATGCTTGCGAAAACTTTTTCAATAATCATAAAGATCGAACAGATAATGGTGCAACCATAAATGTCTGTCTGTTTGACACTGTTTTAAATAAACTAATTGGCAGAGCAGCCGATTTAATTGCCTCTAGAGTAGAATTAAATACTTGGCCTTTGTTAAAAACAGCAATAATTTCTACATTTTCCGATCAGAGATCTATTGATTGTTTATTGCAAGATGTAATAACATCAAAACCGGAAAGAAATGAAACACCGCAACAATTTGGTCTGCGTCTACAAGATGCACGAAGTTTATTATTCTCAAAAATTAATATGTCAAATGACACAAACGAAATTAAATTATTAAAAATCACGGAATACGAAAATTTAATTTTAAAAACATTTATTAATGGTCTAAATTATCACATGCAATTAGTAGTACGATTAAAAAATCCAACAGCTCTCGAAGAAGCAATGAGTTTTGCTTTAGAAGAAGAAAACTTTATTTACTATAAAAATAGAAGTAATATAAGCAACAAAACTTCTGTCAATTTAAATGTACCTAAAAATAAATTAAATATGCCTCAACAAACGCATAATTATAACCGCAATTATTCTCAAACACCCTCACAACAATCAACACCACATTTTAGTAACTATACACCCAATTATACAGCTAATCGTATGCCAATCGCCCAAAATCAAAGTAAACCCCAATTTTTAGGTTACGGACAATTTAGACAACCCTCTAATGTCTTTAGACAAGGACCTGTATATCGTCCAAATTTTAACAACCAAAATTTCAGACCGAATTTTAATCCTAGACCAAATTTTAATTATCAGCATAATATGCATAACAAATCCTCTGGAATCTCTAGGCTGAGAAAACCAGAACCAATGGATGTTTCTTCAGGCAATACTGTATTAAACCTAAATACACCACCGAAACGCGATTTTATTGTTGAAGAATTATTTAACCAATCTGTAGAAAACATTAACAATGAATCTACCGAATGTGAAAATAACCCTGATGATGACTCTCAGTATTACCAAGAATTTAACGAAACGTTGTACCCATGTAATAACCCAACATACGATTTTTCTCAAGAAGAAAATAACGAATACGAGAACCCATGCGACTACAACGAAAATTTTCAGGAGAACCCGAGTTCAACCAACCTGACATAATATACCTTAATAATTATACTAACTCCGATTTACCAATAATTTATATACCCGAAATAAACGCGAAATTTTTAATAGATACAGGTAGCGGTAAAAGTTTTATTAAACCAAATCTTGCTTATCAAATTTATCCAAATTTTATATTTTCTGAATTATTCTCTGTTAGAACAGCTCATGCTACGTCACTCCATAATGAAGTTATAAACATTCCAATATTTCCTTCATTTAATTTTTCTGGAGATCATAAATTTTATCTTTTTGATTTTTCACCGAAATTCGACGGACTTCTAGGAATCGATTTTCTAATACATATAGGAGCCAATATAGATCTACAAAATAGCAAATTAAGAACGCAAAATACTATTCTAACATTATACCACGAAAATAATATACCAGCGTTATACAACTTCGAAACTGTCAAAATTACGATACCCCCTCGTACGTGTCAAAAAGTTAAAATACCCGTAAATTATTCTAACGGTATAGGTATTTTTAAATACACAAATTTCGGATGTGCAGAAATACCTGAATCATTAGTCGAAATAAAAAATTCTTTAGCGACAACCCTCGTAACAAACACCAGCGAAAACCCAATAAAAATAACTTTACTGAAACCTTTAGACATTGAACCCTTAGACGAAACGGAAGTTAATTTTATAGAAAAAATGGAAACTGACACCGAATTAAATGAATATTTAGACAACTTACAAAAACTAAATTTAAAGAATTTAAGATTATCTCATTGTAATAAAGAAGAGTACAAAGCGATACGTGACCTCTGTTATGAATATCGAGATTTATTTTACTGCGAAGGAACCCCTTTGATATTTACAAATCAAATTAAACATAAAATAAATTTAACTGACGAAACGCCCATTTTTACTAAAACATATAGATACCCGGAAATACATAAAAAAGAAGTTAAAACACAAATGGAGAAAATGCTAAATGACGGCATAATTCAACACTCAAACTCGCCATGGTCTAGTCCAATTTGGGTAGTACCAAAAAAGTTAGATGCTTCAGGAAAGCGCAAATGGCGCATAGTTTGCGATTTTAGGAAACTAAACGAAAAATCTATAGACGATAAATTTCCCCTTCCGAATATCACAGATATTCTTGACAAACTCGGAAAAGCACAATATTTCTCGACGTTAGATCTTGCAACCGGTTTTCACCAAATCGAAATGGAACCAAACGATATTCCTAAAACAGCTTTTTCAACCGATACAGGACATTACGAATTCAAAAGAATGCCTTTTGGACTTAAAAATGCCCCCTCTACTTTTCAAAGAGTAATGAATAACATTCTTCGCGGTCTTCAAAATGAAATTTGTTCAGTATATCTAGATGATATTATAATTTTTTCAACATCTCTTCAAGAACACATAACTAGATTAAAAGCAGTTTTTGATAGGCTTAGACAATCAAATTTTAAAGTCCAGTTGGACAAGTCAGAATTTTTACATAAAGAAGTCGCCTATTTAGGACACAAAATAACAAAAGATGGCGTAAAGCCCAATCCCGATAAAGTCAATGCAGTAAAGAATTTCCCAATACCAAAAACACAGAAGGAAATCAAATCATTTTTAGGCTTGGCAGGATACTATAGAAGATTCATAAAAGATTTTGCTAAAATAACAAAACCTCTCACACTATGTCTTAAAAAAGGAGCAAAAGTCACACATTCACCCGCTTTTATTGAATCATTTAATCATTTAAAAGAATTATTAATAAATGCCCCAATATTAAAATACCCTGATTTTGAAAAACCCTTCGTCCTTACTACAGACGCTTCAAATATAGCCCTTGGTGCAGTACTTTCTCAAGGCAACCCCCCAAACGATAACCCTATTGCATTTGCATCACGAACTTTAAATGAAACAGAACAAAAATATTCTACTATAGAAAAAGAACTTTTAGGTATAGTATGGGCTTGCAAATATTTCAGACCCTATTTATACGGCAGAAAATTTAAAATCTACACAGATCATAGACCTTTAGTTTGGCTATTTAATTTAAAGGAACCCAACTCAAAACTTGTACGTTGGAGACTTAAATTAGAAGAGTATGACTACGAAATACTTTATAAAAAAGGGAAACAAAATACAAACGCCGACGCACTTAGTCGTATCCAATTACATGCAATCGAATCAGAATCAGTAATTAATAATCCCGGAGATATAAGTCGTGATATCGAAAACTTTTTAAAAGACAGCTATAGTCAATTTAACCCCGAAAATTTAGATCCCGATGATGCTAGCAAGCAACTGGAAAAAGTCAATGAACCCAGTCAACAAAAAATTAAAATTTTACAAAATATACAAATAAAACCCCCAGATAATAATTCCGATAATACAATACACACTACAAACGCGGAAGAAAACTATTCTAACATGACTATATTAGATGAAATAATTAATAACAAAGTACGTCAAATTATTGTCAAAAAATCTCCTTATGACGCATATATTAAAACTGAACGTGAAAATTTTGATGGTCACCAAATTATTAATACAACTTTACCTACTAATATGTCAATAATTATTAATTTCTTAAAGGAATACCTGACAAATAAAAATACTTACATTTACTTCTTTTCAAAAGAATTACGGCCTTATTTCCAACAAGCCATGAACAATCATTTTAAAAATCTTAAATTGATAGAGTGTACCAAATTAATAAATAACGCCCAACCAGAAGAACGAGAATTACTAATCAAATATCGACACGAAAGTAAAACAAATCACCGTGGAATCGAAGAAACATGTAAATTCTTAAAAGCTAATTATTATTGGAAATCCCTTAAACCCGATGTAACGAAATATATTAATAATTGCGAGATTTGCCAAAGAGCAAAATATAATAGAAAACCACCTGATCAGCCCCTCGTATTAACAGAAACCCCAAGTAAACCATTCGAAATAATACATATCGATACCTTTATTATTGCTAAACAAAAATTTGTAACTATCATAGACAAATTCTCAAAATACGCTCAAGCGCTTCCTTATACCGGAAATGCAGTGTCGTGCTGTGAACAATTAATTAAATTCTTTTCATTTTTACGCGTGCCAAAACAAATAGTATCAGATAACGGCTCAGAATTTCAAAATGAAGTAATCGACGGCTTATTAAAAGCACATAATATTAAAATTCATTTTACTACCCCTTATCACCACGAATCAAATTCCCCTGTAGAAAGACTACACTCTACCCTTATCGAGCATATACGCATTTTAAGAGAATCAGACCCAAACGCAGACGTAATAAAATTAATGCCATACGCAATTATTGCCTATAACAATACTATACATTCAAGTACAAATTATACCCCTTATGAACTTGTTTTCGGACATACCGACTCAAGAGACCCTATGGACTTAATACCCTCTCATGTATATACAGAATACATAAATAACCACAAAAATAACACACAAATTCTTTATGAAAATATTGCAAAGCAATCTACGGAATTAAAGCAAAAAATTATAGATCAAAGAAATAAAGACAAAACCCCGAAAGATTTAATAATAGGTTCACAAGTTTACAAAAAATCCGATAATAGATCGGGCAAAATTAAAAACAAATTTTTAGGACCATACACCCTAACGAAAGTCCTAGAAAATAATAAAATTGAAATCGAACACCCAAAAACAAAACGTAAAGAAATTATTCATATAAATGAATCTAAAATTATGCCCCTTGTTCCAGATGGAGCTGGACCATCGCATCAGGAATAGTAAAATTCCACGATTTAAACGATCATCCTGGAATACTGCCTTTTAGACTAGGAACTGCTCAAATAGAATCCAACAGTTGGACCTTTATCCAAAATTTTGACCTTGCACCCTTAATTATAAAATTTGAGGCAATTAAACAACAAACACAAGATCTTTCTTATAGCATTAGAAATAATAGCGAATATTATAAAGGATATCTTAATTCTTTTAATTCATTATATATGCTTGAACAAAGAACTGAAAACTTAATAAAGCAAATTATTCCTACAAAATATGTCCATAGAAACAAAAGAGGCCTATTTAATCCTTTAGGCTCATTTATTAAATGTATCACTGGAAATTTAGATCAAAATGACGCAGAGCAAATCGATGCAAAAATTAAAAAATTACAAGAAAATCAAAATAAAATAAAAATTGACGCAATAAATCAAATTACACTCTTGCAGTCTACGATCAGTAAATTTAAATCAATGATATCAAATATCACTCACAATGAAATGATGTTAAAATCACACGTCCTAAAAATAGAAGAGACAATAAAACAAGTCGAAATTCACCAAACCAATACAACACAATATTTCTTAATATATATAGTTATTAATCAAATAACAACAATGTATCAATCAATTTATGATATTTTCAATAAAATTGAAACTTCAATTACTTTTGCGAAAAGTAATACTTTACATAATACGATACTAGATCCAAACGAATTATTAACTGAAATTCAGAATATTAATAGCCATTTAAGTACAGACAAACTACCACTAGAAAGCAACCCTCAAAATATACTTATATTTGAAAAAATATTAAACATTAAAAGTTACATAAAAGATTTTACAATTGTATTTGTAATAGAACTGCCTCTTGTTGAATCAGAGATATATCAATATTTTAATTTATTTCCTTTACCAATTCCTGATAATCAATCATTTGTCGTCAATATCCCTTATAAACCCTACCTAGCACTTAGCAGCTATAAATACGCCTATATGGACCAGGGATGTCAAGAAATTCAAAACCAGAACTTTCTATGCAAAGAAACCCATTCTAGTTTCATCGAAAACAGCCCTTCCTGTGCAGTTCAACTAATTAAGCATCATACAAATGTTACTTCCTGTCACCCCTTTAGAACGCAACTTCACGAAATTCAAGTAAGAAAAATTATTGATGGAAAATGGCTAATCACCGCACCAAATCGTCTAATTGGTACAGTCAATTGCCAAAAATCATTGGACAATGTACCCTTGTTTGGATCCTACCTGGTGGAATCCCCGACCGACTGTAAAATACAAATAAAATCAATCATATTGGAAACATACAAGTCAAGCCGACTTAGCTACTCCGAAGTCAATCTTCCAGTATTGAACTTCAGCAAGATTGAATGGCATCGATCAACCCAATACAACCCTCCTACTATGGACCTCAACTATGTCAATCTAAAAGCAACGAAAGAAATCGAAACCAAACTAGAAGAACAGAAGAGAAACCTTCAAGAAATGTCATCGATAATTTATATTAATCGAACTAGTTTTTGGACAATATTTCTATATATTATTATTGCTTTAATTATTATCCTTATTATATATCTTAAATGTAAAAGGAAATATAAGAATATTATTATTCGTAAATCAGATATTGAAAGTAATGAACAAAATCAATCAAACGTATGAATGAAGGTCTACTTGTCAGGGGTACATATAAATATGCAAAAATTGAGAATAAATTCTCTAACCACCTGAAAATTCCTTATACAATAAGGATTTCAACAAATAATGGTAAAACAGCTATTCTCCGGGCTATATGCCCCTCCGAGCGCTGAATTACATACCAAAATTTGCCGTATTTTCTTCTAACACAGTTAGATAATAAAATACTTGTTTTGAATGCAAGAAACTACTAGGAAGAAGGAAGCTTTTTCTTTAGTTAGGATGTCGTCACCTGCAGACCGGTTTCGAACTCGTTGGTTCTCATCAGTACAGGATAGACGAACATACCAACCTTCCGAAAAAGTAATCCCTTAAAGCTACAACTGTCGTACTGCATAACCAGTGAGACACAGGCAGCGCCATCCATTAACAGTTTCGAGCATTCAGAGTAGAGTTTACCGTAAGGTAAAATTTTCAAACGTATGAATGAAGGTCTACTTGTCAGGGGTACATATAAATATGCAAAAATTGAGAATAAATTCTCTAACCACCTGAAAATTCCTTATACAATAAGGATTTCAACAAATAATGGTAAAACAGCTATTCTCCGGGCTATATGCCCCTCTGAGCGCTGAATTACATACCAAAATTTGCCGTATTTTCTTCTAACACAGTTAGATAATAAAATACTTGTTTTGAATGCAAGAAACTACTAGGAAGAAGGAAGCTTTTTCTTTAGTTAGGATGTCGTCACCTGCAGACCGGTTTCGAACTCGTTGGTTCTCATCAGTACAGGATAGACGAACATACCAACCTTCCGAAAAAGTAATCCCTTAAAGCTACAACTGTCGTACTGCATAAGCAGTGAGACACAGGCAGCGCCATCCATTAGCAGTTTCGAGCAGTCAGAGTAGAGTTTACCGTAAGGTAAAATTTTCAAACGTATGAATGAAGGTCTACTTGTCAGGGGTACATATAAATATGCAAAAATTGAGAATAAATTCTCTAACCACCTGAAAATTCCTTATACAATAAGGATTTCAACAAATAATGGTAAAACAGCTATTCTCCGGGCTATATGCCCCTCCGAGCGCTGAATTACATACCAAAATTTGCCGTATTTTCTTCTAACACAGTTAGATAATAAAATACTTGTTTTGAATGCAAGAAACTACTAGGAAGAAGGAAGCTTTTTCTTTAGTTAGGATGTCGTCACCTGCAGACCGGTTTCGAACTCGTTGGTTCTCATCAGTACAGGATAGACGAACATACCAACCTTCCGAAAAAGTAATCCCTTAAAGCTACAACTGTCGTACTGCATAAGCAGTGAGACACAGGCAGCGCCATCCATTAGCAGTTTCGAGCATTCAGAGTAGAGTTTACCGTAAGGTAAAATTTTCAAACGTATGAATGAAGGTCTACTTGTCAGGGGTACATATAAATATGCAAAAATTGAGAATAAATTCTCTAACCACCTGAAAATTCCTTATACAATAAGGATTTCAACAAATAATGGTAAAACAGCTATTCTCCGGGCTATATGCCCCTCCGAGCGCTGAATTACATACCAAAATTTGCCGTATTTTCTTCTAACACAGTTAGATAATAAAATACTTGTTTTGAATGCAAGAAACTACTAGGAAGCAGGAAGCTTTTTCTTTAGTTAGGATGTCGTCACCTGCAGACCGGTTTCGAACTCGTTGGTTCTCATCAGTACAGGATAGACGAACATACCAACCTTCCGAAAAAGTAATCCCTTAAAGCTACAACTGTCGTACTGCATAAGCAGTGAGACACAGGCAGCGCCATCCATTAGCAGTTTCGAGCATTCAGAGTAGAGTTTACCGTAAGGTAAAATTTTCAAACGTATGAATGAAGGTCTACTTGTCAGGGGTACATATAAATATGCAAAAATTGAGAATAAATTCTCTAACCACCTGAAAATTCCTTATACAATAAGGATTTCAACAAATAATGGTAAAACAGCTATTCTCCGGGCTATATGCCCCTCCGAGCGCTGAATTACATACCAAAATTTGCCGTATTTTCTTCTAACACAGTTAGATAATAAAATACTTGTTTTGAATGCAAGAAACTACTAGGAAGAAGGAAGCTTTTTCTTTAGTTAGGATGTCGTCACCTGCAGACCGGTTTCGAACTCGTTGGTTCTCATCAGTACAGGATAGACGAACATACCAACCTTCCGAAAAAGTAATCCCTTAAAGCTACAACTGTCGTACTGCATAAGCAGTGAGACACAGGCAGCGCCATCCATTAGCAGTTTCGAGCATTCAGAGTAGAGTTTACCGTAAGGTAAAATTTTCAAACGTATGAATGAAGGTCTACTTGTCAGGGGTACATATAAATATGCAAAAATTGAGAATAAATTCTCTAACCACCTGAAAATTCCTTATACAATAAGGATTTCAACTAATAATGGTAAAACAGCTATTCTCCGGGCTATATGCCCCTCCGAGCGCTGAATTACATACCAAAATTAGTGTGTGTTAGAAGAAAATACGGCAAATTTTGGTATGTAATTCAGCGCTCGGAGGGGCATATAGCCCGGAGAATAGCTGTTTTACCATTATTTGTTGAAATCCTTATTGTATAAGGAATTTTCAGGTGGTTAGAGAATTTATTCTCAATTTTTGCATATTTATATGTACCCCTGACAAGTAGACCTTCATTCATACGTTTGAAAATTTTACCTTACGGTAAACTCTACTCTGAATGCTCGAAACTGCTAATGGATGGCGCTGCCTGTGTCTCACTGCTTATGCAGTACGACAGTTGTAGCTTTAAGGGATTACTTTTTCGGAAGGTTGGTATGTTCGTCTATCCTGTACTGATGAGAACCAACGAGTTCGAAACCGGTCTGCAGGTGACGACATCCTAACTAAAGAAAAAGCTTCCTTCTTCCTAGTAGTTTCTTGCATTCAAAACAAGTATTTTATTATCTAACTGTGTTAGAAGAAAATACGGCAAATTTTGGTATGTAATTCAGCGCTCGGAGGGGCATATAGCCCGGAGAATAGCTGTTTTACCATTATTTGTTGAAATCCTTATTGTATAAGGAATTTTCAGGTGGTTAGAGAATTTATTCTCAATTTTTGCATATTTATATGTACCCCTGACAAGTAGACCTTCATTCATACGTTTGAAAATTTTACCTTACGGTAAACTCTACTCTGAATGCTCGAAACTGCTAATGGATGGCGCTGCCTGTGTCTCACTGCTTATGCAGTACGACAGTTGTAGCTTTAAGGGATTACTTTTTCGGAAGGTTGGTATGTTCGTCTATCCTGTACTGATGAGAACCAACGAGTTCGAAACCGGTCTGCAGGTGACGACATCCTAACTAAAGAAAAAGCTTCCTTCTTCCTAGTAGTTTCTTGCATTCAAAACAAGTATTTTATTATCTAACTGTGTTAGAAGAAAATACGGCAAATTTTGGTATGTAATTCAGCGCTCGGAGGGGCATATAGCCCGGAGAATAGCTGTTTTACCATTATTTGTTGAAATCCTTATTGTATAAGGAATTTTCAGGTGGTTAGAGAATTTATTCTCAATTTTTGCATATTTATATGTACCCCTGACAAGTAGACCTTCATTCATACGTTTGAAAATTTTACCTTACGGTAAACTCTACTCTGAATGCTCGAAACTGCTAATGGATGGCGCTGCCTGTGTCTCACTGCTTATGCAGTACGACAGTTGTAGCTTTAAGGGATTACTTTTTCGGAAGGTTGGTATGTTCGTCTATCCTGTACTGATGAGAACCAACGAGTTCGAAACCGGTCTGCAGGTGACGACATCCTAACTAAAGAAAAAGCTTCCTTCTTCCTAGTAGTTTCTTGCATTCAAAACAAGTATTTTATTATCTAACTGTGTTAGAAGAAAATACGGCAAATTTTGGTATGTAATTCAGCGCTCGGAGGGGCATATAGCCCGGAGAATAGCTGTTTTACCATTATTTGTTGAAATCCTTATTGTATAAGGAATTTTCAGGTGGTTAGAGAATTTATTCTCAATTTTTGCATATTTATATGTACCCCTGACAAGTAGACCTTCATTCATACGTTTGAAAATTTTACCTTACGGTAAACTCTACTCTGAATGCTCGAAACTGCTAATGGATGGCGCTGCCTGTGTCTCACTGCTTATGCAGTACGACAGTTGTAGCTTTAAGGGATTACTTTTTCGGAAGGTTGGTATGTTCGTCTATCCTGTACTGATGAGAACCAACGAGTTCGAAACCGGTCTGCAGGTGACGACATCCTAACTAAAGAAAAAGCTTCCTTCTTCCTAGTAGTTTCTTGCATTCAAAACAAGTATTTTATTATCTAACTGTGTTAGAAGAAAATACGGCAAATTTTGGTATGTAATTCAGCGCTCGGAGGGGCATATAGCCCGGAGAATAGCTGTTTTACCATTATTTGTTGAAATCCTTATTGTATAAGGAATTTTCAGGTGGTTAGAGAATTTATTCTCAATTTTTGCATAAAAATCAATCAATTTTCTAAATATTTATATTTATTGAAATCACGTTTTTTAAAGGTACGTGCTTTCAACTAAGAGGGGAGGAGTTATAATCCCGTGAGAACTCAAGCTTATTTAGTATTACGCAATCTAATGAAATCCTTATCTATTTTCTTAGATTTTCTTAGCGTCGTTCCCATGCTTTGTCAGCAGATTAGAAACTTATAAATATATGTAAAGTGCATAATAAAGTCAGTCATATTGTACACGCCTCTGGCATAATAGAAAATTTTAAAAAATAAACTCTCGAGAATCGAGTTGTTAACTTCCATGAGTTTTTTCCCTATATCTTCCTTATTTTTTCGCTTCACAAGGTGCTTTTTTAAAAAAATACAATGATATAATCTTCTTCAAATGACAAAAAACTATACAAAAATTATCAGCAGCTAAGAATTTTTTTCAAAAATGTTTTTTGCCTCTCCTCAACATTTTGCCTAATGTGACTTGACTGGTTTATGCATTGACCCCCTCAATTGTACGTCTTTAGACGCGACGTACCGAATAGGCATTGTACAGTGCGGTATTCCATATGTCGCAATAATTATACGACCCAATGTCTACGTGTCGTAAAGGCAGCAGAGACCACTCCCCAATCAAACTTGTACACCCTTTGTCGGGAGATATGTGGGGCGGATGGACACCCCACTCTACGGAACGCTCCAAATCTTCGTCGCGCAAAACAATTCTATACATTTTTGCAACAACATTCCTATTTATTACCTATGCCATGTAAAACCACAACTGTAGGAAAGAGACTGTCAACGTCGTCGTCTGACGACAGCGAAATTCAGGGGAACACCCAACAACCACGGTAAGTCCTTTTTGCTCTGTACTACAGACATTAACATTTTTCCCTTTTATTAGGTTTCAGATAGGACAATCACCGGTCAGGCGTTCTTCGGTTTCTGAATCGTCAGAGCAACAGTAAGTCCTTTTTTGCGTTATACTATAGACATAAACCTTTTTACCTTCTTTTAGATGTCAGATTGGACCATCGGCGATCAGCTATTCTTCGATTTCTGAGTCATCGGAGCAACAGTAAGTCCTTTTTTGCGCTGTACTCAGACAGCACGTCCATATATCACCATCACCGTCTACGTCACCCTCCTGGTCAAACGATAGTGAAATCTTGTTCCGCCATCAACGGTAAGTCCTCTTGCGCTGTGCTATTCACATTACACTTTTAACCTTTTTTAGAGTTGCGATTGAACCCTCCACCGGCCCACCACCTTGTCCGGAGTCAGATTCAGTTGAATCCTTGCCTAGAGTGGTGTAAGTATTACGTTTCCTGGGCTATGCTATACACATTACATTTTTGAACCTTTTTTAGAGGTGACATTGAACCATCCACTGGCCCACCACCTTGTACGGACTCAGATTCAGATGAATCCTTGCCCAGAGTAGCGTAAGTCTTACGTTTCCTGCGCTGTGCTATACACATTACATTTTTGAACCTTTTTTACAGTTCAGATTGAACCCTCCACTGGCACGCCCACCTGCACCTTGTACGGAGTGAGATTCAGGTGAATCCTTGTCTACAGTGGAGTAAGTATTACGTTTCCTGCGCTGTGATATACACTGTAACAACCATTTCATGCTTGTTGTACAACTTACGTTTAACTTATCCTTGGCACTTTTAGCGTCATTAACGGCCTTCGCTATCCCCGCGGCGCCCCCGCTTAGTGCTCCCAGGGCACTAAGTCCTGCAACTATGGGAATAAGTGGTAGGAACCCACCCTGTTTCGGTAATGGTATTATTCGTGGTACGTTGATCCTCTTACGCCCTCCCACCTTCTTAACCATTACTCGTGCGGCTTTAAGTATTTTACTGAGAGTTTTTTTCTTACTAACATCACCAGCACCCGTATGTTTAAATTGTTTCTTAAGCAGAGTGACCACTGATGATAGGGGTTTCATCTTCTTGCCAGCACCCAACTTGCGTTTTACCTTCATAGCGTTAGTTACTAACCACGCTGAAGCTTTTTCTCCAAAACTGGAATCGCTTGCCTTGACTCGTTCCCAAGCTCGGTCCTCCAACACTCGATCGGCTTGATGTCTTTGTTCCAACTCTTTAGACTTTGCGTATTCGATATCGTGATCGCGACAAGCACTATCCAATTTGTTCTTCGGTTGATCGCCTCGAGCCAGCCGCTCTTGAAGTTTGGTTCCCGGACCACAATAGGAATAACCAGGCAAATGAAGCTCGAATGGGAGCTTGTTGATAACTGTATTTAATACACCTGCACCCTGCAGAGTCTTCATTAGTAATGAAGTCCTGGCAGGGTGCAGACTACTATTTATAGAGATGCGTCAAGAGAAGCAGAAACTCAAAATCCAAGTTTATAATTGCGATATGAAGAAAGACAAATCCCAAAGTAGCAAACATGGTCAACTTTTACCTTCTACAATTCGGTCGTTAATATGTGGTCCTAGTAATTGTGGCAAAACCAATGTAATGATTAGTCTTTTGATTGATGAAAATGGTTTAAAATTCGAGAATGTGTACGTGTATTCAAAATCTCTGCAGCAAGACAAGTACGACTTCCTTCAACGGGCCTTAAAACATTCCCGTTTAGGCTATTTCGGTTACAGTGATAACGATGAAGTTCTAGATCCTTCCAGTGCCCGACCTAACTCTGTATTCATATTTGATGACGTAGAAGCAGGATAAAATACGTAATTATTTTTGTATGGGTCGTCATCATGCAATTGATTCATTCTATTTATCGCAAACTTACTCGAAAATACCTAAACAGCTGGTTCGGGATAATGCTAATGTATTAATTTTATTTAAGCAGGACAACTTAAACTTGAAGCATATCTACAACGATCACGTTAATACAGACATGGCATTCGATGCATTTAAGCACATTTGTTCCGAATGTTGGAAAGATAGGTATGGGTTCATAGTAATGGTAAAAGACAATGATATTGCTAAAGGCCGATATCGTAACAAGTTTGATACTTATATCATACCCTAAGCCCTCAAGGCTCAGTGTGACAGTTGTCGTTCTAGAAGCCGGATGTACCAAGTATCTAGAAACAGGTCTGCGGTTGAGCGGTTGAGTGGTTGAGCGGTTGAGCGGTTGAGCGGTTGAGCGGTTGAGTGGTTGAGCGGTTGAGTGGTTGAGCGGTTGAGCGGTTGAGCGGTTGAGCGGTTGAGTAGTTGAGCGGTTGAGCGGTTGAGGGGTTGAGCGGTTGAGCGGTTGAGTGGTTGAGCGGTTGAGCGGTTGAGTGGTTGAGCAGTTGAGCGGTTGAGCGGTTGAGCGGTTGAGTGGTTGAGCGGTTGAGCGGTTGAGTGGTTGAGTGGTTGAGCGGTTGAGCGGTTGAGTGGTTGAGCGGTTGAGCGGTTGAGTGGTTGAGCGGTTGAGCGGTTGAGCGGTTGAGTGGTTGAGCGGTTGAGCGGTTGAGGGGTTGAGCGGTTGAGCGGTTGAGGGGTTGAGCGGTTGAGCGGTTGAGCGGTTGAGCGGTTGAGTGGTTGAGCGGTTGAGTGGTTATGTCTACTCCTTTTAACCAGCTTGATAAGAACGTTAAGCGTCGAATTATTATCCAAGCTTCTCGAACAATCCGAAAAAAGTTCTTGGCATTAAAGTTAGAGCGGGGTGAAGACGATGAAGCTCTTAATAAATTCTTAACACCTATTACAGACCCTCTGAATAAGCTCGTGGATGCTTCCCTCGGTAAAAAGGCTAAGAAACGTAAGATGCAAATAGAAAAGAGTGAATATGTAACTCCGTTGATAAAATTTGAGCAGCCTACAGCGATCTCTTCCTCTCAAGCCCCGGAAGTAAAGATACCGACGTCCTCGTCCTCCGCAGCTACTGAGTCCAGATATGGAGATAATTCCGATGATGTGTTTGAAGAATCACAACAAGACCTAGCAAAGAAATCGGTTCAAGATCTAAATGCCGAGTTTGAGGCTTCTCTTCGACGGCCGGAGGTGTATAGCAGCTTTGTCGAACAATATCCTAAAATTGCACAAGGGTATTTGAAAACATTTTGGTTTAACTCGACCGAAATAGATTCTAACGGCATGAAATATGATATGACGACTGATTCTTGGCATTTGGGTACACAGCCCGTCAAGTTTTTGAAGAACGGTGATATTCAAGTAGGTCCCATTAAGTACAAAGGAACTGTGGGTTTATACGATTTATTGTTTTTAAAGGACCCGAAATATAATACCATGGCTGATGATAAAGACTATGGCGATATTTTAAAACGAACAGACTTATACCTCAATGAGACTGGTCAAATTAAAGGTAATAAGTCGCGTAAATATACTACAATTGTGAGGCCACTACTCGTAGCCATTTATTCAAAGAGTGTTCCTACTACTTCAAAGACGAGATCTCAATCAGTAAAATCATCGAAATCAGGATCTGCCTTAATGGAATACAACGAAAAACCCAAAGAATTTGTGTACTATGATGACGTCAACGAGTTAGTTGAACGTTTAAAAAAATTGGAAGCTTCCAATGAGGTTGGTAACAATAATAACATGAACGAGATTTGGAGCATTTTGCAGGAATTGGAGCAACTTGGAGTAATCGAATTCTATAAATAAGTTTGTTTACAGCTACTATGTCTTAGTACCGCAGTAATCATGAATAAGTTTGGACGTTCCTTACCCCGCTCATCTAATCAGAAAAGATTGCGACTGTCGCAAACACCCAACTTGATTACTCTTACAAAAGATGGTGATTACAATATTCAAGATCATCGTCTTTGTAACGTGAAATCACCGACAGATGCCACTGATGCTGTAAATAAAAAGTTTGTTGAGAGTATAATTACACGAACTGATCAATCGATAAGTGTTCTTCAGCGATATTTTAACGATTCTCTCTCCGTTATTGAGAGTGCAGGTAAGAAGTATACTGATTCGATGGTTGAACAACTATATAAATTACTACAGGATTTAAATGAGAGTAATACAACTCTGCAAGCTGCTAATGATAAGCTGGATAAACTTGAAATTAGTTTAAAGGAATATGTCGACAGTGCAACTCAAAGTTCTTTACAACCATTTACTGACGATCTGGACCGAATTCGTGCTGAGCTTGCTGCGTTAAAGTCAAAATTAGTAACGACATTATATAGTTAGATTTTGAAGGTTTCAAGCGTCATTACCCATTGCGAACTATGGCGAAGAACATTACAAAAGCGAGAGAACAAGTTGTTAAGGAACTACACAAACCCGCTAGAATCAAATTTAAACGCCGCAGATTTATCCAGTATGGTTTAGATGATACGTTTGCTTCAGATCTTGCTCAGCTCGATCAGTACGCTCGTGAAAACAAGGGATTTAAATACATCTTGGTTGTAATTGATTGTTTTTCGAAATTTCTCTGGACGAGGCCTCTAAAGTCGAAAAATGCTCAGGATGTGACTAATGCAATGGATCATATACTTAAACACTCTCGAAGGATTCCGAAAAAGCTGGTTACAGATAATGGGAAAGAGTATTACAACGCTAGCTTTCAAAGTCTTATGAAGAAGCATGGGGTACATCATTACAGTACCTTTAGTATTTTAAAGGCTTCTATTGCTGAACGAGTAATTCGGACACTCAAAGAACACCTGTTTAAGTTGTTTACCTTGAATGGTAATCATAAATGGATCGACTTGTTGGAACAAGTTACAAATAATTACAACAACACCAAACACCACACAATCCGCATGAAACCGAAGGATGTTAACAAAAGTAATGAGACGAAAATATTGGACTCGGTTTATAGTCGTTTAAAGGTTGTGGGAAAGCAAAAATTCAAAGTTGGGGACATTGTTCGCATAAGTAAGGCCAAGCACGTGTTTGAAAAGGGTTATGTACCCAATTGGACCACTGAGTTGTTTAAAGTATCTCAGGTAAAGATCACCAATCCTACGACTTATTTGCTAGAGGATACGAGCGGACAGCCAATTAGCGGAGGATTCTATGAAGAAGAATTGCAAAAAACCACACAATCTGACGTATTTCTTATTGAGCAAGTTTTGCGTAAAAAAGGTAAAAAGATGTATGTAAAATGGCTGGGGTTTGATAAGTCGCATAATAGTTGGATAGATATGGTCAAGGATGTGGTTTAAGCTCGCTTCCTGTATAAATAGCCACCATTTTTTTGGTTTTGGTCAGTAGGAATCATGCCTTATTGCAAAGAGTGTGATGCGGAAATTTTATCTCGTAGTGCTCATAACCGTACCACAAAACATAAGCAGCAATGTAGTGAGTACTTGTACTCTCATGTAAAGCTAGTTCGAACTGCTTTTAAACAACGCATACTAACTTATCATCTGACAAGTGATTTACATTTGGTCGATGTCAAGCAATATTTAGGAGATCTAAAAGATACTGTTATCACTCTACTCGCTGATCCTTTAAAGACTTACCCTCAAGTTAAAGTTAGTATGGAGCTATATGGCTGCTATCTGTTGGCATCAACACAAGAACAAGACATTAAATCGTTTAATACAAAATTTAGTGTTATTTCTCCCAGCGCTAATTTGGAAGACTTTTACGCTGAATATCAGACGTCTCTAGTGGAAAAAGCTTCTGAATTTACCGAGATGGGCAGCGGATGGGCGTTATCCAAACTACTGTTTCTCGAACTTAACATCAATAAATGTGGAGTGGGGGTATAGCTCTCTCTCTATGATTACAATAATACGTTGGTTGGCGTCACTATTTTAGTGTGAACCATGGTTAGTAAAAGTTATACCGCTGCTGCTGCTGCTCCTGAGTTGCTAAAAGAAGAAGACGATAGTTCCCAAAACTCATCGCCCTATTGGACTTATCTAGACAGTATGATTCGTCGAAGTAACAGAGAAATTAACAACGAGAAAAAACTCTTGGGCGAATTTTGCTATTCTACTGGTAATTTTACAGTAATTGTAGGCCTCAGTGTTGCCAGGGGGATGATACCAAGTGTTAAACTAGTTCCCACAACACCTGAACGTCAACCAGTCTCCCTCAGCCATTCGGATTGGATCGAGTTTTTGGAGATCATTGACAAGATGTTTGAAGATATTGACGGAAGTGTGACAACAACGCTAATGTCGACATCGGAAAATTTTACCGTATCCAGTGCTATTCTTTTAAACGAGCGAATATTCCGACTTGGAAGCAATGATGTAACTTTAACGTTTTCTTGTAACGATATAAATTCTATTGTTAGCATTAAGAGTTTAATTAATTTTAGATTAGAATTAGTGAAACGTTTACAATTTAGAACCTATTATGATGATACTTTACAGTATGCTCAATGTTTTGCTGATATTAAGGACAATTTTGTTCAAATTATTACCAATCTCTGTAATTTAAACCTGTTTGATCAAAGTTATTACATGTTGGAATTATTGCATTATTATACTCTAGCCTATTTGGGGCAAAGCTTGACTGCTGTTGGTTGGAGCCCTCGCACCCTAATCCAGTTTGGATGCTTGGAATAAACCTGTCTCAAGAGGTATTGATGGTGGTGGTGGTGGTGGTGGGGGTATATCTTACTTTACTTAAAGCCCTTCCGTACTGCTGATTGTTTAGAAGTTAGTTCAACACCGACGCAACGTCGTTATCTTTGAGTTTAACCAGTATACAAGATGTCTGAAGAATGTCAGGAAGTTTGCATCGATCTTCAAGGTTATCCCTTAGCCAGTGGGTTTATACCGAAGGAGCTGACGGTGCACAGTTTGGCCATGACTCGTACCGATCACTGTTAGCGCGCTTTATCTCGCAATTTTTCCGCTGATGATGCATTCTTTATAGCATATAATATTGTGGCCTACTTGACTAGACCCACGACAGCAACACCGTTCCCGATATCGCCGGCTGCGAGTTCACAGGCTGACACACGTGTTTTATGCTAAATATAAAGAAACTATTTAATATTATATTATTATTATTATTATTATAGTACTGCGTCACGTCTCATCACAGAGGCATTCAACAGACTCTAAACCACTTTTTTACCCTACACTCGCTGAGTGACAACCTCGGATAGACTCAGCAGACGTCATTTTTCAATACATGTAACTAAAATATTTTATTTCTACGCCACTGAGAGCTTCCGTACGGGTCTACAATCAACTTTGGCATTACGTGGGCCTTCAACAGACTCTAACCCCACTTTTTCACCCTACACTCATTGAGTGACAACCTCGGACACGCTCAGCAGAGCTTTATATGTTAATACATGTAACTAAAATATTTTATTTCTACGCCACTGAGAGCTTCCGTACGGGTCTACAATCAACTTTGACATCGCAGAATCATTCAACAGACTCTAACCCCACTTTTTCATCCTACACTCAATGAGAGACAACCTCAGATTGACTCAGCAGAACGTTATATGTTAATACATGTAATTGAAATATTTCCTTTCTACGCCACTGAGAGCTTCCGTACGGGTCTACAATCAACTTTGACATCGCAGAATCATTCCCTAGACTCCAGCCCATGCTTCTCACCTACACTCATTTAGTGACAACCTCGGATAGGCTCAGCAGACGTCATTTTTCAATACATGTTACAGTAATATTTCCTTTCTACGCCACTGGGAGCTTCCCTACGGGTCTACAATCAACTTTGACATCGCAGAATCATTCCCTAGACTCCAGCCCATGCTTCTCACCTACACTCATTGAGTGACAACCTCGGATAGGCTCAGCAGACATAAAACATACCTACTACGTCACGCCCCATATATCACGGAAGATATCATTTACCATATTTATTTATTCAACTAGGTGCCGTGGCGTACTTGGTTCTATAGCTGGGAAACGTATATAATACGAAATTACACACGTGGTGTGTGCGGGTTCGATCCGCGCCTTGGACAGAAAACTTTTTTCAGTACATATGCGACTTACGAAATAAATACATTTAATTAGGTAGGATTAAAACGTTTGTGACGTCATCGTGAACAAGGATCGGCAGAAAGACAAAGAAGAAGAAGAAGAAGACTAGATAGTGCCCCCAAATAGATAGATCGTGCTCAAGAGTGTGACAGGTGACAGATGGCAGTTGACAGGTGACAGGTGACAGATGGCAGTTGACAGGTGACAGGTGACAGGTGACAGATGGCAGTTGACAGGTGACAGGTTGGGTTTGATTGGGTGCGTTCGGTATCGGAGTTGGGTTTGATTGGGTTTACTCGGTATCGGAGTTGGGTTTGCGCACTTTGCGGAGCTCTGATGCAGAACTCCTCATCTATCACTACTATAATAATAATAATAATAATAATAATAATAATAATAATAATAATAATAATAATAATAATAATAATAATAATAATAATAATAATAATCATAATCATAATAATAATAATACAGTCCGCAGGCACAGGAAGGGACAAAAAAGCAAATTTGTATGGCCCTTAAAATCTTGCAAACAAATATAATAGACACTATGATAAGATCTAAAGAAAATTGGAACAACGTATATGGAATGATTAAAACAATACTTGAAACAAAGGAACAGGAAGAAAGACAGAAGCACATCAGGGAAGGAGGAAGACAGAACAATACAAACAGGGAAGGACTAGGACAGTAAAGCGACGAAGAAAGGATAAAATGTTGCCTTCACGACGGAGATGTCACATATGATGGTTCCGTGAAGTGCAAGAGAGAAGCTCTGGGGTGGTTTTAGTGCGTATACGGCTTGCCGGACTCCCACATACCCGAGGAAAGGTAGAACAAGTACTCGCTACCTATAAAAGGTTTCCACCCGACAAAAAAAAAAAAAAATAATAATAATAATAATAATAATAATAATTATAAACGTGTTGTATTTTAAGATAAGGTACTATACAATTATAATACCAAAACAACAAGTTCAAAGACAAGGAACCAATCAACCAAGACTAGGGCGTGATTTAGCTGTAACAGCTACTTGTACATGTCACTCTGTCTGGCTGTCGAGAAAGATAGCAAAAGAGAAGAAAAAAATCCGATATAATTATAATACAATGTACAGAAAAAAAGGTATTAAATGTATATGGTTTGGATGTTACTTTAAAAGGTGTAATGTAACAACAAACAATGTGTTGCATGCATTAATTGTAAAAGAAAGATAATATAATAATAATGGCAAAAATATACTTAGGATAGATACAAACCAAAATACGTCTACGTCTGCTCACTCATTCAAACTTGGCTAGGGTGTACAAAAAATGGATAAAGTTAGGAACTATACGATGATTGTTAATATACAGGGTTGTGATTTAATAACGAATAAATTAAATAAAACAGTTGTAATTTTTTTTTTGTAAAACTCCTCGAACATGTCGATTTTGTTTTTCGATTGCTCATATTTTGACATAAAATGTAAATATATACAGGGCTTCATAAGAAAAGCCGCCATGTTCACGATTCCTGTGTGTGGGAAGGTGAAGCTAGTAAAGCAAAAATACTTAGATATTATAAATATACCTTTAAATGAACTTACTTACCTTTAAATCATTCTAAATTCTTCCTCTGTCAAAACTAACTCCATCTTCAATCATTGGAAAACTACGGATCCAACAAATGAACTGCATATACATACCTACCTACATAAATGGTAATGGCCGAGTCGCGAATCATATGCACGAACACCGAAAGTAGACCAGCTGCAATGTCGATGCATTTTCATTGGTTGGCAAACGGAAACCTTGAACAAAATTAGAACTTGATCTTCTTGGGCCAACACAAGTGGTATATTACCATTATATATTTTCTGTATAATGGTTATACAATCTGTCTAAATGGATCATGTATATAGCTACGTATATATGCACTATTGAGCAAGCAGTGTCGGACTGGCCTACCGGGCAAACGCCCGGTGGGCCAGATCCTTTCGTGGGCGTAATAAGTATGGACGTTTTGAACAACTGAATAATTTTACTTATTTCAATAAAGTACCTAAGTAAAATACCTAACGTATAAAAGTAAAGCCATTATAAATAAGCTTATGTTGAATTTTGACGACATTGAAAACAAAGAAGGCCCTAACTCACTTATTTTTGCAAATGCGGCACCCTCCAAAGGCTTAAAGGGTTTACGAAAGAATGTATTGATCCATTTTTTTGGTTTACATCTGTTTGTTATAATTTTTGACGCAGGCGATATTTCTATCGGAAAAGCACGTACTGCAGGCTGCTCACCTAGCCGTCAATTAACTGTGTTATTTGTAAAAGCTGATTCGAAATCATCAGCCCAGGATCTCTATATAAGAGACAATTTCTAAGGATAAAAAAATGTCCAAAGTTGAAGAAGCAGAGCCACATTTACAATCCGCTAAGTAATCCGCAGTCCACATCCACGCCGCCCGCCGCCGTCTTTAATACAAGAAGGTTACAAACATTCAGTGCCAGGATCATCTTCGACAGAAAAAGTGGAAGTAGACTGCAGTACAGATTCTGATGGCGACTATGAAGATGAAAGTAGATTTACCGTACCTGCCGTGCATTAACAGTTCTGCAGTACCCTAAACGATCGATAAAGTCTTGCAGTAAATTGGCAAACGCTTCTGGATAAAAATGTTTTTGTACGTAGCGAATGCGATCGGTGGGGAAATCAACCTTGTGTGAAGGATCCTGTATTATTAAAGGATAAAATATATGCAATCCAAAAATATAAGCGACGTATCCGAGGAGTGTCGTAAAAAAATTGGATCTGTTATTAAATCGCACTAGTTACGTAACAGAAACAGTGAATAATAACTAATAAGATCTATTCGATCGGGTAGTACTTGTTCTAAAAATAGAAAGGGTTGTTCAGGTAAAGGCGGCAGCGAATAACACGCAATCGGCGTGCGTAAGTTATGAGTCATCTAGACCAAAAAATATTTCGAATTTATAGGGCGAGATTACTGGGAAAAAATGTTAGGTAAAGAAAATACCTTCTTTGTAGCCGTGTAATGATAGGTATTAAGAAAATCATCGGCAGTACAAGTTAAGCATTTTGACTGACTGGTTCATGTGTCACAAAAGTTTAAGAATAAGAGTTACGTTCAATAAGAAATCTGCGCTAATTACATAGTTGTAATTTATAAATATATCTATACATATAAATATATACTATAACATACATATTTGTATAAGAAAAACCTGTGGACGGTGCTGTGCTTCATTAGTCGGTAAGGCCTTTTGTTGTGCGATGCTCTAAGGGGTCATCCATAAATTACGTCACACAAATTTCATCGTTTTTTGACTCCCCCCTCGTCCTTGTCACATTCGTGTGGACCCCCCCCCCCCCTGTTGTGACGTCACTCATTTTGCAATTTGAAATTTCTAAATTAATTAAAACAGCACTTCCAATATTATTATTTTTTTAAAATAGTTTCATTAAAGCAACAATTTGCACGTTCTCAAACAATAGATAGGTACTCAAAATGAACAGTAAAAAAATATTCTTACATTGTTTTTGGCTGAAAACTGAACTGAAAAAAATTAATCATCCTGTGTCCATGGACCAGAAGAACCTGACTTCAGGTCCGCCAAAAAGTCTGCACCATATAGGAACCTTTTTTAAAATTTATTTCAGGTGAAATTTGACTATGGTATCAATTTTTGCTTGACCAAGAACCTTAAATGACATATATAAAGATCACGAGGTCAATGTTATCTGTCAAAAGTTACATTTTTAAAGAAAATGTCCTGAAAATAATATTATTTGCTAAAATTTCGAAAAATGTCAGAGGAAAAAGTTGTTTGGTTTCTCATCGAGATTCTATCTGTAAAGTTTTGTTCGCAATTTTTTTACATATTTTTTTAGTATAATAAATTTATTTCAATTTTTAACGTTTATTTCGTTATTATTAAGTTTAAACGCCATATTGCAACGGTTCTAAAGATAAAATATACATTTCCCAAAGTCTGCAGAGGTTCTATAGCACAAAAATAAATATTTTTTAAAATTCCCTGAGCGCTTTGGGACTATTATCTGATTTTTAAGATCTATAGGGCCTATTATTAACCATATCAAACACAACATTCAAAGAAGCATATCCATAGGATTTTAAAAGCTAGCTAATAAAAAACTTTTACAGCCTGATTCTCCAACGCTAGTCGAGTCTAATTTGACAGCCAAAAGTTTGAAACTGACAAGTAGTGTAAGAATATTAAGAAAACTAATTTACTATTAATTTATTTCTGAGCTTTTTCGAAAATTTATAAAGAAAAGGCCGATTTTAGTACGTACTTTCGACAATAATAAAACTAAATTCATTACAGCAACTCGTTCCAAGATGTAAATCATTTCAAAACCAACTAACTCGCTGAAATATCAGAATAATTCATTAGTTTTTAATGACGACTTGTTAACAATGACAGGACAAAAACCTGTCAAAACATAGCTAATCAACTATAAGATCTTAATTTAAACCAGTACTAAATCTTAAATTATCTTCTTAGTGAATCTGAAAGTTATTTTTGTAATAAAAGCATCTTTAAAATTTTTAAAACTAAAAAATACCATTTTCATTGTAATTTAATTCAACAGTAGGCTTTAAAACAAATGTAAATATGACAAGTTGACATGTACAATTTTTTTAAAGATCGATTAAAAAATGCTTACTACCGAAGAAAATTACAGATAGTTTTAATTCACGGGAAAAAATAGGACAAATAGGGACACTGGGAATATTTTTAATCAAAGACACCCACAAAAGTTTGTTTCGCGCATTCCACAGTTGGGTGTATTCTGGACAAATTCAAACGAACTGGAACAGTTTTGAATGATTTTAAGAAAGCAGAATAAGACAATGTGTCGTTATAAGATGCAATTTTATTAAACACAAGTAAAAGTCAGTTTATAAATATTCGTAAAGAAAGGGATTTTGAAGCAAGGTTTGATTTTTGTGCCTGGGTATAGGGGGAAATAGAAGAGAATCGGTCATTTGCCAAAGGAATAATATTTACACACGAAGCACCTTTTTATTAAAATGGGAGTAATAAAGTTCTCAAAACTGTAGGTGATGGGCTCATGAAAATCCTGGCTTTATAATTGAGTGCAAAGTGCCATCATATTCTTTTAAAGTAAAGGTCTGGTGTGGAATTTTTAACGTAATATTGATTGGTCCCTACTTTTTGTAGAGAACACGTAAACGCAGTAATTTATTTAAACTTTGTAAGGACTGAGATAACCAATGTTGTTGATAACATGTCACTACCGGAAAGATTGATATTGTGATACCAACAATTCACAGCACGGTTGAGGTCAGACATTTTTTAGACAATTTGTTTAGAGGACAATGAATTGGCAGATATTCTGAGTTTTCCTAGCAAACCTGACCTAACTGTCATTAATTTATTTTTGTGGGGTTATCTCAAACAAAAAGTGTACCGTAAACGGAAATTTGAAAACGTGGATCACTTGGAAAACACTATAGGAGAGGCTTGCCTTAAAATTCGACCAAGATTTCTGAAAAGGGTTTTCCAGAAAAACAATTAATGGTATGGAAAGGGAAGGACGGCACACTAAAATGTAAACATTTTTTGTTGTTTTAAGAATAAGCTTTAAATTTTTAAGTTTTTATACCTGTTTTAGTTAAAAACTAAGTTTTAATAAAAAAAAATTTATTGCTTAGCTTCTTAAATCCTATAGATGATATGCCTTTCTAACTGTTGTATTTGATATGGTTAATAATAAACTATGTGTAGCACTTAAAAAATGAAGTAATAGTCCAACAGCGCTCAGGAAATTTTAAAATTTTTTTATAAACCCTGTAAAGTTTAGACAATGTATACCTCATCTTTAGAAACGTTGCAATATGGCGTTTAAACTTAATAATAATGAAATAAAAGTTAAACATTTAAATAAATTTATGATGCTAAAAAATATTATGTAAAAAAATTATAAGTTAAAATTTTTGAACAAACTTTAATAATGGAATCTCGATGACAAACCATACAACTTTCTACTGTTTCATTTTTCAAAATTTTTACAAATAATACAATGTTTAGGACATTTTTTCAAAAAATCTAACTTTTGACAGCTAACATGGATCACGTGACTATCTTTATATATGTCATTCAAGGTTCTTGGTGAAGCAAAAATTGATGCCAAAGTCAAATTTGACCTTAATCAAATTTCAAAAAACGTTTCTCATACGGTGCAGACTTGCAGACTCTTTGGCGGTCACCAGTGGCTCGTCGGGGGGGGGGGGGGGGGTGGGCGGGGGCTTGGAAGGGCACAGGTCCTCCCAAATTTACTTTGTCGGTTTTAATTTTAAAAATAGCCATCAGAAATATTTCAACTTATGAAAGATTAAAAATAATATTATATTAACCAAGAAAGTTCGCTTCTTTTATACCTATAGCACATTGACATAGAGAAATTTGAAATTGTGATTTGTGCCCCCCCCCCCCCCAATTTTAGGTCACGAGCCTATTCAAATTAAAAATTACGGTAGGATCAGGTTCGTAAACTGTAGAGCGGTAGGTCGAGGCCGAAAACGATAGATCTACCGGTAAACGGTAGACCTGGTAACATTGCAAAACAAATAATAAACCAATAAATCCCTTTACGTCGGCTTTTTTCAAAGGCGGTATCGGTCTTTCGGTGTATGTTACCAAAGGCAAACAATTTTACTATTCAAAATAACATTCATATAACGTTCATTTCGCCCGTGGCCCTATGCCCTATTTAGTTGTCTTAATATTTTAGATTAAATGTGACGTCACGAAGCTTATGACTCCTCCCCCCCCCCCTTGTGACGTCTAGTCACACTCTGTGGACCCCTCCCTCTCCCTTTACGTTTGACGTAATTAATGGATGACCCCTAATTGGCGAGGTATAATACTAGAAATCTTGTTTCTGTAGCTTTCTCTGCAAAATGGCCGAACAGTATCAGCTACCTCGACAAGAACAGCAGCGTCAGCTGCAACAACAGGGGGTTCAACAGGTTCAGCAGGAACAGCAGACGTCACAGCAACAGCAAGGTACGAGTGGGGTAGCGCGTCGCAGAGGGCGGCCAAAAAACATTGCTCAGCGGGTGGGGGTAACACATAATGTACCAATACGCCCCAAAATAATACCTTCTCTTTATTCTGCGCAAATATCTTCTATGGTAGGTCACGCCGCCGCCGGTTTCTCCAGACTTTATGCTTGCCAACCACTTGGTGGGGGCGGAGGACCTCCCGGTGTACCAGGCGGTCCGCGAGGCGGTCCACCAGGGAGGCCGGTTGTTCTACCAGGTGGACCGCTTGGAGGTCCGCCAGGAGGGCCAGGCGAGCCGCCAGGCGGGCCGCCCGGTGGACCGCCCGGTGGGCCGCCTCGCGGACCACCTCGTGGTCCTCCCGGTCCACCAGGTGACCCGCCAGGCGGTCGACCTGCTCCACCGGGGGGTCATCCAATACCTCCACCTGCGGGGGCGAGAGGACGGGGACGTCCGCCACAGGAACTGCGCGCAACTGCTCAATTTTTTGTCACCGTCCCCATTGCGCCGCAGTTGCTACGAGACCATCCTGATATTAAAAAGTTTTATTTGGACATGTTGTCCCAGTTTCCCCACAAGGACGTCCTTGTCCCTCCGGAATTCATTGCTTTCATGAATCTCCAGGGGACAAGGCCGTTGGTGCCAACTCCGGAAGATGAGCAATGGTTACGCCGGTACGCCATTTCTATAGAACCCTACGGTCTGGCAGCGGATTATGACTTTCATGTACACGCCTTTTTAGAGTTCCGTTTCCCCTGCTTTCTTGACGTCTTGCGTCGTTATCACCACTTCGTGTTTCCTCAAAACACCAACGTGCAAGTCGTCAAGAAAGAAGAAAACGTTTTATCATATGTAACGAAAACAGACAATACACCACTTCTGTACAACGTATCTCTGTCACTAACTAATGAAAGATACAAATTTATTACATATTGTCAAAATTCTCCTAGTTTTTCCTTGTTAGATCCGACTATTTTTCAACTTTTTCCAAAATATAGGGACCTATTGCGAACGGGCTTTGACGAACACAAGCAAGTCGAAAGTAGGAAACAGATTCCACCGTATGTCCTACCTTCCTTTTGTTATCGTTCGGAATGGGCCTTTCAAGTACAGAAGTGGTTTTTTGATTTTATGCACAATCCGCTGCCCGACCGCCTCACGCAATTATACCTGTGGGGGCCTCAATTGATGGGTAAGAGCGGCATTGTGCAGAAGCACTTGTTTGCTGACGATAGTCAGTGGATGCGCCGGGTGTTTTTCGCAGGACTAGAAGGGAAGTTTGTATTCGATGGATTGGACCCGAACTTTCATACCATTATAGTTATGGAAGAGATATCTTTCTATAACTATAATGTATCGATTTTGAAGCGATTGCTGGAAGGCCATTTCGTACAGTTGGATCGGAAGGGCAAACCAGCAATTACTGTTGCGTTTCGCGGTCCAATCCTTATGATTGCAAATTTCGCTCCGCCTGCTAACTTAGATCCGGCGCTTCTTAGTCGGTTCGTCGTCGTACATGCGGATCATACGTACTATACGCGAGAAAAGTGTATATTCGATCCCATGTGCGACGATGTTAGACGACTACAAAGGCTTCCGTAAAATGCCGCCGACAAATAGAGGCCCTTCTTCCTTTCCAACTTCCTTCCCGTTCCTCCTGTCGTCCGTTGCGGTCGGCGTTCCTAGCAGTGGTACCACCAGTACGGTATGGTATAGTGGCGCGGATGAATGACGTGCCGTATTACCTGAACAATTAGGTGGGGGACCCATACACGGTGGGCAATAAAGATATATTATACATCTATACATACATACATACATAGTTATATGCACTGACGTATATTATAAGGGGGGGTTTAGGGGGCCCGGACCCCCCCCCCCCCATTGAAGCCCTGCGCTAAAAAATTTTAGCCACGCGATGTGTACTTTTTTAACATATAAATACAAAATTATCAAAATGCTTTTGAAGTTTCAATACAGTTTAAGTGAAATTTGAATTTTTGTGTGAGAGTTTCATGCAATTACTTTTATATAAACCCTTTAAGGCGCACTGGTCGATTAAACGAGCACTTATTTTTTTATACTTTGCAAGTGGCGCAGAGAGTCGAAAATGGCCGATTCGATATATTGGGAGATGCCTAAGCGCTTCTAGCATGATTTTTAACCGCCTTGATGCGCGACTCGTGATTGGCCTAATAAGTGGTTGATTATAATTATTCAACCACCGCGCCTTTAGCGACTTTTATTAGGTTTAAGTAAGTGCTGTGGAAGTTGTAAGTGCTTATTTTATTTGTTGCGAGGTGATAAAGTAAAAACAAGATAAGAGAGTTGTAGAAAATGCATTCAAAAATGATCACACTCTGTAATTACCCAAAATCTTTGGAAAATAGATTGTATTTTATTACATATTTTTGAATTTTCTCCCCATACTAACCCTAAATTTTCAGATAACATGGCATGCGTTTTTCAACTATTTTTCTTAACATTTAAGGTTTTTGTACACAATTTTGTGCAAATTAAATTTAGGGATAACTAAGAACCCAATTTATAATTTTACTTCTGCATATAAATCTAAACTCGGCTTAGATAATATACGTTGATATAGAGTTTTTGCTTGCACAGGAATGTAGCAAGATAATTTCTGGCTCGGAAAAAAAGCTCTAGCGCAACAATGCGCAATAATAGTTGGTCTAGCACTGGATCGAAAGATTTAAAAAGCTGGTGGGAGAACAGTTTCCATTGAAACTTAAAAAAATCGGTCAAGTGCAACAGGGGCGGCCCGTGAAATTTCAAAGTTGTATAATATCTGTGTTGCTACTTATGGGACCCATACCAAATTCAGGTTTTTTAATAGTGAGCCCACTAGGAATATTTTGGTAAAGGAAAAAATTATTTTGCAATTAGCGAAAAAAAGTTGAAATTTTGAATTAACTCACCAAGGTAAAAATTAACACGCTCAGATATTTTAATTATTATTTTTTCTAAACAAATTTTACATCATTTCGTCGACAATTTTATTCTTAAATTGTAAGAGGAAAAAATGTGTTAGTAGAAAGTTATAGTCATTTGAAGTTTTTGTTAAATTACATTTTAGGTTTAAAAAATTGAAATGGCTACATCTTTCTACTAACACATTTTTTTCTCTTAAAATTTAAGAATTGTCGACGAAATGATGTAAAATTTGTTTAGAAAAAATAATAAATGAAATACCTAAGCGTGTTAATTTTATTTCGAGGTGGATCAATTGAAAAATTCAACTTTTTTCGCAAATTGCAAAATATTTTTTTCTTTACCAAAATATTCCTAGTGGGCTCACTATTAAAAAACCTGAATTTGGTATGGGTCCCATAAGTAGCAACAGAGATCATATACAACTTTGAAATTTCACAGGCCGCGCCTGAAGTGCAAGCTATACTTGCACAATTATTAGTATTCGTGCCATCAGCCTCCCACTGAACCAGAGCAAACCTCGGCCGCCCGATCCGAGTTTATCTGCCGCGCTACCCGCCGCCGACGGTACCAAAGCCACATCGCATCGCGTATGCGCGGAGCTGAGTGGACCAAATTAAAAATTTTGAAAAACGTGTAAGGACAAAAGTTCTTCCCTAGATTTTTTTGATCGATCCTTTTAGTGATAAGGGTGGGGGATAGCAATTTTTAAGAATTTTTCCCGAAAAATGTTTAAAAATGCATTTAAAAAATACTTCATATATATCGTTAAATTCTTGCTTCAACAAGCTTTCATTTGATAACCTACACGATGCCCTTGAATTGTTTTGTTTTCATTTCCCAATTTACACCCGAAATTAACTCTCAGAATCAACATTTCACTTTTTATACTATAAATATAGGGTCGTTAACTGTCAAAACAAAATAAGTGGTCGATTTAGATTATGTACCACTTTGATATCTTAAGGGGTACTTAAGGTTCTTTGGTTGATATATCGACCACCCTTCACAGCCAGACTGTCAAATCTGACAGCTTAATTTTTCTAATAGAAATTGCTGCTTTTATACTGAGGAGTAAGAATATGCCTTTGAATATCGAATAATTTTAAAAAAAGTACTGCGCCTTAAAGGGTCTCTAACCCTTGAAAAATAAATTTTTTCGGTACGTTTTCTAGTTCTGCAAAATTCAAATTCAAATACTCGCCCACCCGGCTATGCCTTTGGAGAATGGCCACGTAGTACGTTGGCCTCCCACCGATCGACAAAAATTGACTGTTGTTCCGACATTTTCGACGATCAATTCTGACGTCACCATGTCACTTCAGCTCCAATAACTACTATAGAGTAGTAACATTTTCCCTGTATAAAGTGCGGTGTCGGCCCCCCCCCTTATGAAAGCTATAGCTGCATGCATAGATGCAGATATACGGGGATCTGTTTATATGTTTTGGTTAAGTATCAACATCTGGGGTTTTGGGGGTGCCGCGTGGGCCCCCCATTTCCCCCCTTACGGCGCGTGACGTCTTGTGACACCATTCATGTTTATGTCATTATCAATGATTATTCTAAATCGTTACTAGAGGGCACCGTATGTTTCATTGTTTCGTCCTTTCGTCCACCTCCCCCCTTCCCTCCTGTCACTATGGGTAAGACAATGGGCGTATACATAACTGGAGTTTCCTGCTTAATGTATACAAAACGGATACAAAACGAAAAAACTTACCGGCACAGGTGGTATTCGTTATGTATACTAAGCATATAGGTTTCGATAAATATTTTTATACATTCTGTTGTGTACTTGTAGCTACCACAAGCAATGCAGCCATAAAGAGAAGGTATTTGGGGCGCAATCCGTGGCTCAATTTTCAAAATGACTATGCTTCAGTGGACCAGTGACCGCCCGCACTCCGTCGGAAATTTTGGCAATCCCCCCTAGATTACCGGGATCGCTTGTATTTTGCCGCCCATGGCTTTCAGAATGGTATAGGATCACATGTGATGTTGGAACTGTTAAAGTTTTGCAATCCTCATTATAATGAACAGCGTGTTACTCTGATTACAGGAGTATATAGGCATTTGGAAACGTTGCCAACGACAGATAGATATTGTTATTTTTATGCCTATAGTTTCATGGAAAAGAGAGTGCTCTGTTTAAATAGGCATGTTGTAGGTGATCCTGCGTGTAGTAGGAGAACGTCGGGGTTCTAAGTGTGTATATGCGGGATGGTACGTTCATGTCATTTTTGTATGGTTCATGTATAGCTTCGACTCATACGTATCTTGTGCCTAGGTTTTGTGTACCAGGAGATACTTAGTAATGTTAGCACAGTCGTAGTATAGTATCTAAAAAGAGTAAATAGTCATTAGGAAGCGTATGTGTGGCAGTCACATGAATAAGAAACCTTGGATTTGTAGTACTTCTTTTGTATAAATATGATATGAGTGTAAATTGGATGTGACGGGGCGTCAAATGTATTGTTAAGGTTAAAAAGTTCTGTTAAGGTGTAATTAACAGGAATGTAACAAATATATGTGGCTCGGAAATTGATGTCTGCGACATTAAAATTCCATGAAATGTAAACATTGTGTGCATATTCATAGATAAGTATACGATAGGTACACGGAAAGTGTATAGGCATGAGGAAACGTATGTGTGGCGCTTACATGAATAATAAATCTTCGGTTTGTAGTAGTTCTTGTGTAAAAATATGTTACTTTTATAGATGTGGTATGACGGTTCCTCAAATGTATTTCCAATGTTAGAAAAGTTAGGTTAAGGTGCAATGACTAGGAATGTAGCACATAGGCGGTACGGAAATTTGTGTCTGCGACATTAATATTCCATGAAGGATACTGTATAGAGACTTATACGATAGGTACCACGAAAGTTTGTGTTCAGAACAAGAAATGTATGGTTGCGATATTGTTGTTTAATAGTAAGAAAATAAAAAAAAACGATTATAGTACTGTTAATAATATGTTTTATTTCTCGGCCGGTAACGTGACAATTTTACGGTTTAAGGAAAGATAGTCCTTCGTCACTGGTACACATTATCTGCAAGGATTTCTTGTAAGTACTACTGTGGTGTACTCAGCCGCAATGAGCGAGACAGAGAGAGAGATAGAGAGAGAGACTCCAGAAGTGTGGAGGTATACTCAAAGATATTCCTTCCTTCAGATTGTTTCCAACAGTGAGAAAGGAATATCTTTGAGTATACCTCCACACTTTTGCAGTGCGTGTCTCTCTCTCTCTCTCTCTCTCTCTCTCTCTCATTGCTGCTGTATACGCCACCCTGATGTTTACTAACCAATCTTTCACATTGTTTGCAACAGTGAGGAAGGAATATCTTTTAGTATACCTCCACACTTCTGCAGTCTCTCTCTCTCTCATTGCTGCTGTATACGCCACCCTGATGTTTGCTAACCATTCTTTCAGATTGTTTCCCATCAGTGAGGAAGGAGTATCTTTGAGTATACCTTCACACTTGTGCAGTATATCTCTCTCTCTCTCTCTCTCTCTCTCTCTCTCTCTCTCTCTCTCTATCTCTCTCTCTCTCTCTGATTGCTGCTGTATACGACACCCTGATGTTTACTAACCATTCATAAATTTTAAATTTAGGCCTTAGACTCTTTTTAGGGATTGAAAGATGTGATACCGTTTCTGTGATTTTTGTTAAAAAGTGTTAAGATCTAAAAAGTTTAGCATCTATTACACTAAGATATAGCAACTTAAACGCCGTAAGGTTTTCAAAAAAATATCAACTATTGAAGAAGTTATACAGGGTGTCCGGATAGGATACGGAGCGGCTGTATCTCGACGGCAATGGTAAGGCCTAGAGGTTTAGGAAAAAATCCTTGTAAGGAAAGTGAGCAAGAGAAATGGCTGGAAATTATTTTAAAGTTCGTAACTCGACCGCCAGGGGCGTAACTGCTACGAAGAAACATGAAATTCATGTTATCTCCCTTATTATAACAGGTACGAAAAAATGTCGCGAAACAAAATTATGCTCTGAAATGATGTTTTTAAAGTTATAACTCATCACCCAATTTTCCGAGATAACATGAATTTCATGTTTCTCCGTAGCAGTTACGCCCCCTAGCGGTAGAGTTACGAACTTTAAAATAATTTCCAGCCATCTTTCTCGCCAACTTTCCTTATAAGGATTTTTTTCCTAAACTTCTAGGCCTTGCCATTGTCGAGATACAGCCGCTCCGTATCCTATCCGGACACCCTGTATAACTTCTTCAGGAGTTGATATATTTTTGAAAAGCATACGGCGTTTAAGTTGCTAAATCTTAGTGTAATAGATGCTAACCTTTTTAGATCTTAACACTTTTTAACAAAAATGACAGAAACGGTATCACATCTTTCAATCCCTAAATTGAGCCCGGGGCATAAATTTTACATCTGAAATTTAGGTCTTAGACTCTTTTTAGGGATTGAAAGATGTGATACCGTTTCTGTGATTTTTGTTAAAAGTGTTAAGATCTAAAAAGTTTACCATCTATTACACTAAGATATAGCAACTTAAACGCCGTAAGGTTTCCAAAAAAATATCAACTCTTGAAGAAGTTATACAGGGTGTCCGGATAGGATACGGAGCGGCTGTATCTCGACGGCAACCTCTAGGCCTTACCATTGTCGAGATAGAGCCGCTCCGTATCCTATCCGGACACCCTGTATAACTTCTTCAGGAGTTGATATATTTTTGAAAACCATACGGCGTTTAAGTTGCTATATCTTAGTGTAATAGATGCTAACATTTTTAGATCTTAACACTTTGTAACAAAAATGACAGAAACGGTATCACATCTTTCAATCTCTAAAAAGAGAGATAAGATAATGTCAACTCGCATTTACGAGTATTGCTTTATTAGAAAATTATGAATTGTTAATGCCGACACTTCTTCTATATGTCTTAGAATGAGTTATTTTTTCGAGCTCCGAACCTCTAAATGCGGTGCGCGGTTAGATAAAGCCCTCAATACTACACTATCTGTTTAAATTTGTTATTATGCAGTATTGAGTCTTTCATTTTATGTGGGGGCCCCCAGGGGACCGGATTTAGAGGAATAGAGTTCTCCTGTGCCTCAGTTATGAACGGATGGTTATTTACATGTTTAATATTAAAACACCAAATGAAGTAAATGCAATCATTACATTCATTTAAAACAAAGTAATATACTATATTATATAAAGCTTATTTACATTAAATAAGTAAGATAGCTACGTACTCATAATGTAAAAATGGATCCTTTATCTGAAAATTTAAAAAAATACATCGATAGATTTGGCTCGGTCATCTCTACAACATCGATGGTTACGAGTCGATGTTTCTATATCATTATTCAATACATACAGTTGATATTGTTGGGGGTGGTTCACCTGGAGGGTGAACTTTTCTGAGATTGGTAAATGTGATTTGGACATTTTAGTAAAAACAGTGTAATTAGAACGTCACCTGCTGTCATTTGTTGTATCAGTTATGTATTATATCTACATTTTTGTTAGTTTAGGTCACAATTATTAAAAAAACAATCTATTTACAGTTTTATATATATATATATATATATATATATATATATATATATATATATATATATATATATATATATATATATATATATAATGTTGCAGTATGCAACACTTAAATGCACGCCACTGTATCTGCGGCGTCATCTGTCACTTCGTCTAATTTCTTTGTCCGGATTGCGTTGAAAAAATAAAAGTTTTACGTTGAAAATTTGACAAGGGGCAAGTGTCAATCTTTTTTTAGAGTGTAAAAACAACAAGCAACTTGCAGCAAGTTTAAGTTGTTCTGGTCTTAAAAAAGTAATATTTATACATTTAAGCATGTAAATGTTTATTATATTCCATTGAAGAGAATAATAAAGAAATTGGGTTGAAGACCGAGAGTTTTTTAATTTTGTCGAAAAGCAAGAAAGGAATAGGTACAGTCCACTGGGGTAAAACTAGAAACAAGCTGGTTATCAAACATGGTCCTTCGAGCCGGATTTTTAGGAACGGCAAATTGGAAGAAAGTTGAAATTTGATTGAACATTGACAGTTGTCAAAAATTTTGGATAATTACTGGATATTATTGGTAAAGTTGAAGAAGAATGGTGAAAAAGAACTTTCATCAGCATTAAGGTCAGATTATTCCTTATTTATTTACATAAATCAAGGCGATTGTTGCAAGAATATCTCCAGAAATTTAGAGACTTTAAAGTTAGACAGCTAAAAAATTAGGGTTTTAGCAGTGAGAGATAGGGATTTGTATAAAATTGGTAGATTTTTAGGGGATTGGTGATACCTACATATAAGTGTAGTATAAAAATAAAGCTCAAGTTGAGAGTGTATAGTTAATAGGTGGATATAGGTTGATATAGTACTTTGTTATAGCGACAAATATTGAACTTTGGCTTTGTTATTGTAAACATTAATTATGGAAAATTTAGAGGTACTCAAAAAACAAAGAGCTACGTTTAAGGGTTGTATCACGAGGGTAGAAAAATTTGTTCTAGCCAGTGAAAATAAATCAAATGTTGATTTAAATGAATATAGTACTAGGGAAGTTTACTTACAAAAAAATTTTGATGGTTACTGTCAGGTGCAATTAAGGATTGAGGAATTAGATGAAAGAAAGTGAGCAGATAGATTTCGAGGGTGTAGAAACCAAATTTTTCACAGTGTTGTCTAAAATTAAAACGCAGGTTAAAATGCTATCAGATTTAAATCAGTTGAGTATGAATGGTAGTGCAAACTTGCAACAATCTCCTGCTCAAAGTTTTTCAGTAAATCATAGCAATGCAAGGTTGCCAAATTTAAATACTCCCTCTTTCTCGGGAAAAGTTGAGGATTGGCAAACATTTATAGATCTTTTTACGGCAATCATTGACAATAATACAAGTCTTGATGATGTGCAAAAATTTCTTTATCTAAAGGGTGCTTTAACGGGGGAGGCATTGAAGTTAATTTGTGATTTACCGTTGACAAATGATAATTACGTTTATGCTCTCAATCTACTTAAAAAGAGATATGACAATAAATTAGTTGTCATAAATGCACATTTAAAGGGTATGCTTGACACACCATCTATTACAAAGGGATCGGGTAAACAACTTAGAGTATTTTTAACGCACATAAGGCAACACCTTAATTCATTAAAAGCTCTTAAATTACCGGTAAAGGAATGGGATGTTTTATTGGTCTATCTTTTTACACAAAAGTTAGATTTTCAAACTCACAAGGCATACGAATTAGAAAAAAATAATGTTCAAGCGTTGCCAAATGTTGAGGAATTTCTTGAGTTTCTTGAAAAAAGGTGTGCTGCTTTAGAAAATATTGAAGTTGACGGTTCGAGGATCAATTCGGGTTTTAATGATAAGGGATTTAGATCTCTATTGGCGCAAGAGCAAGCTGGAGATAAAATTAAACAAAAATGTAACTATTGCGGACGTGAAGGGCATAGTATATTTAAATGTTTTAAATTTACAGGTTTAAGCCTACTGGAAAAACGGACATTTGTACAGAACAATCGTTTATGTTATAATTGTTTGAAAAATACTCATGGGGTATCAAAATGTACCGAAAAGGGATGTAAAAATTGTGGAAGGAAGCATCACACAATGCTTTATCAAGAGGGTTGTCAAAATCAGGGTTATGTAGGTCAAAGTCGAGGCCAAAATAATGTACAAGGGTTAATTCAAAACAAAAATAGCCAAGAGGCACAAACTATTATGAATCCAGGATCAGATTTAGAAAATCAAGGGACATTTTTGGGGATATCGGATGATCAATATCTAGGGGTGTCACACGGGGTGAACATGGGAATATCAGGGAAAAATCACATACAACAAACTGCAGTGGCTTGTTCAGGCTCACAAATTTTGCTGGCTACTGCTCAAATTAATGTAGTTATGGATGATGGAAGTAAAATAAAAGCACGGGCTTTATTAGATTCAGGGTCACAAACAAACTTTATAACTACAGATTTGTTTAAAAGGCTAAAAAATGCAGATTGTCAAACAGAAACATTTAAAATTGGGGGTATAGCAAACAAAGTTACAAAAATAAATAAAATGGTAAATTTATTAGTAGAATCACAGGTCAAAAAATATTAAATGAAGGGTCGATTCGCAGTTCTGGACAAAATTACTTGCAAGCTCCCACAAGTACGGGTTGATACGGAGAAAATAAAACTTCCAGGTCATATTGAATTGGCAGATCCGTTATATTTTAAACCATCAAATATTGACATGTTAATGTCAGCAGATTTATATTTTCAGGTATTGAATTCTGAAATAGTTAGGTTGGGTCCAGGGTTGCCGGTACTACAAAGTATAGAGCTTGGCTGGTTGATTTGTGGTAGTGCACCTGTGAACTCACTAAAAAAGGGTTATGTTTGTAGTACCAGTGTTAATTTGTTTTGTCAGTCTGAAAACCTAAACGTTGACGAGGTGATCCCAAAGTTTTGGCAACTGGAGGAGGTCTCTAATAAGCGATACTTGTCCTCAGATGACAAATTATGTGAACAAAGGTTTATCGAGTCTTGTACACGTTTAGAAAATGGGCAATTTCAGGTTGATTTGCCTATGCGCGATAACAAGGATTATTTAAAATTAGGAAATTCTCTTAATGCTGGAATAAAAAGATTTAAAATGTTGGAAAATAGGTTTATTAAAAATCCAGAGCTCTTTTTACGGTACAAGGAGTTTATTGATGAGTATGTGGAACTAGGTCATGCAAATTATGTCGAATCAGGGATTGAGGAGAATCAGCATAAAGTCTTTTTGGCACATCATTGTGTAATAAGGGAAGATGCCACATCAACAAAGCTTCGGGTAGTTTTTGACGCATCAACCCAACCGGACTTTCGTTAAATAATATCATGCTAAAGGGATATCCGGTGCAGCCGGAGCTCTTTGAAATTCTTTGCAGATTTCGCACTTTTGAATATGTTCTGGTTACGGATATCAAAAAGATGTACCGCATGATTAAAATAAATCCAAATCAAACTTTTTTACAAAATATTTTGTGGAGGGATAAACCTGGCGAGAAGTTGAAAATAATAGAGTTGCAAACAGTAACTTATGGAACAAATTCAGCACCTTTCTTGGCTACTAGGTGTTTACAGCAGTTAGCTACTGAAGAAATGCTAAATTACCCTCTCGCTTCTAAGGCTGTTCTGCAGCAATGTTATGTTGATGACATACTGTCTGGGACAAATTCAAAAAATGAGGCTCTTGAATTAAAAGAACAACTAATACGTTTATTAAATTCTGGCGGCTTTACATTGCATAAATGGTGTTCAAATGATAGGTCTCTTTTAGAATCGGTCGATGTATGCAAGGGTAAAAATGAAATTGACATAAATGATGAGAACTTTTCAAACAAGGTGTTAGGTATAGGTTGGCATTCTTTTCCGGATACGTTTAAAATTTCTGTGCCATCTATGGAGCATATGAATATGGAAAAGGTTACAAAGCGTCAAGTTCTGTCTAAAATAGCACAGATGTTTGATCCAATGGGATATGTAGGTCCGGTAGTTGTTATCGCTAAAATTCTTATGCAAGAAATATGGGCTAGTAAAAAAGGTTGGGATGACGAACTACCAGATTCAATTGTGCAAAAATGGAAAGGTTTTTCAGAAAATCTTTATGAATTAAATGAGTTAAAAATTCCACGTTGGTTGTTTAGTTCTGGAAAATTAATTGAAATACAAATTCACGGATTTTCGGATGCTTCTTTGACAGCATATGGGGCATGTCTGTATGTTCGAGCTATTTATGCTAACAATACCACATGCAATCTTCTTTGTTCAAAATCCCGTATAGCACCGTTAAAAACGGTAACTTTGCCACGACTTGAATTATGCAGAGTGTTATTGTTATCAAGATTGGTTCATAAGATTTTATCAATTTTGGATTTAAAAATTAATAAGGTTTATCTGTGGACGGATTCAAGTATTGTACTGTGTTGGCTGAATTCATCTCCAAATCGTTGGGCTACATTTGTAGCAAATCGTGTTTCCGAAGTACAAGAGCTTACTACTAATAGCGAGTGGAAACATATAAGGTCACAGGAAAATCCTGCAGATTATCTTTCCCGGGGCATGTCTCCTTCGGACATGTTAGTAAATGATCTTTGGTGGCACGGGCCAAGGTTCTTGTTGGATTCAGAAACAAGTATTCCTTGTTCAGAGTTTCCAAAGGTAAAAATATTACCAGAAGAAAAAAAGGTTGTTCTTAACCAAACAATTAAAGGCCCCATTTTAATTGATTGGTTGAGGTTTTCTAAATTTAATAGGTTACAGAGATCTGTTGCGTATTGTTTAAAATTTGTAAAAAGAAACAGGAGTTCTGATCAACTTACTGTGGATGAATTAAATAAATCCCTAATAAAGGTTATTCAATTAGTTCAGCTGGAGTCCTTTCAAAGGGAATATGATTATTTAAGGTCAAATTCGAGTACTACAAATGATGACAATGGGACGGAGTTGTTTAAGGACAATAGCATAAAATGTTTAAATCCATTTTTAGATAAAGATGGGTTACTTAGGGTTAATGGTAGATTGGCCAAGACAGAAATTGATTATAATCAGAAATTTCCTATTTTATTGCCTGAAAAACATCATGTAGTAACTTTGCTTGTTAGACGGGAGCATGAAAAACTTTTTCATGTCGGCCCTCAAGCTGTTTTAGCAAATTTGCGTCTGAGGTATTGGCCAGTTCATGGAATGGTTCAAGTAAAGTCAGTTATAAAAAGATGTGTTATTTGTCATAAGTTTAGAGCAAAAACATCAAGGCAAATAATGGGTTCGCTACCTCTAGATAGAGTGTCTGTGGCTCGTCCTTTTCTTAAGGTGGGCATAGATTTCGGTGGGCCTTTTACTGTAAAGCAATCAAGACTTCGTGGTTCAACCACTAGTAAAGCATACATTGCGTTATTTGTATGTATGGTATCAAAAGCGTGTCACATTGAATTAGTCAGTGGCTTGAGTACTAAAGCTTTTCTTCATACATTAAACCGATTTATTGCTCGACGTGGCTGTCCTGTGACCATATACAGCGATAATGGGACAAATTTTCAAGGAGCAAATAATGTATTAAAGGATATTTATTTGTTTTTTAAATCTAAAGAAAAAATAGACAGTATTCATACTTTTTTAGTTGATAGGAAAATAGAATGGCGATTTATTCCGCCAGTAAGTCCTCATTGGGGAGGATTGTGGGAGGCGGGAATAAAATCCACTAAATTCCACCTAAAACGAATCGTTGGTAATTTAGTTCTAACGTTTGAGGAAATGATAACAGTTTTAGCGCAAATTGAAGCAATTTTAAATTCGCGACCATTATGTCCAATTTCGTCAGATCCATCTGATTTTAATTGTTTGACACCTGGGCATTTTTTAATAGGGGAACCTTTAACATCATATCCAGAACAGGATGTTACGTTAATTCCCGAAAATAGATTAAATTTTTGGCAATTGTGTACGAAAATAAAACAAAATTTTTGGAAACGGTGGTCCGTTGAATATTTAACTAGATTACAAAATAGGCCGAAATGGTTTTATTCTTCAAAAAATTTAGATAAAGATATGGTTGTACTTGTCAAGGAAGATAATGTGCCGCCTTTAAAATGGCCATTAGCTCGTATCATAGATGTAACGCCAGGATCCGATGGTAAGGTGCGCATGGTACGCATAAGATCGAAGGATGGAGTATTTACGCGTTCTATCACAAGGTTATGTCCGTTACCATTTGAGAGTAATTTGAAGCCAACGCTTCAAGGGGGGGGAGAATGTTGCAGTATGCAACACTTAAATGCGCGCCACTGTATCCGCGGCGCCATCTGTCATTTAGTCTGCTTTGCAACACTTAAATGCACGCCACTGTATCTGCGGCGTCATCTGTCACTTCGTCTAATTTCTTTGTCCGGATTGCGTTGAAAAAATAAAAGTTTTACGTTGAAAATTTGACAAGGGGCAAGTGTCAATCTTTTTTTAGAGTGTAAAAACAACAAGCAACTTGCAGCAAGTTTAATTTGTTCTGGTCTTAAAAAAGTAATATTTATACATTTAAGCATGTAAATGTTTATTATATTCCATTGAAGAGAATAATAAACAAATTGGGTTGAAGACCGAGAGTTTTTTAATTTTGTCGAAAAGCAAGAAAGGAATACAGTCCACTGGGGTAAAACTAGAAACAAGCTGGTTATCAAACATATATATATATATATATATATATATATATATATATATATATATATATATATATATATATATATATATATATATATATATATATATATATATACATATATATATATACATCTTTCATCATTTCTGCGTCCTTTCATAATCCATCATTTTTGCGTCCCCTAGAAATAGAGGCTTTAGGCTTTATATTTCAAGTGTATATCGATTTTTTTCCTTTTTTTGTATTGCTCCTAATTTTTCTTTTAAATATCTCTTAAAACTAAAATATACCTTTTATTTTATAATGCAGCATTTTCAACTCCTTTCATATTATAATCAAATTTGCGTCCGGCGTATAATTTTGTACATTTGTCGGCGCATTTTGCTTCCGAGCCGTATAATATTTGGACACTTCTCTATCATTTTTACTACTGCCGTGTTGCCAGAATTTTGAAAAGTCCGAAGGTGGGAAAGATTACACAGCGCTTTTGAACCAATGATAGGTATGACTAATCTGTCACCAGAAATAGCTTGAGGGACTGGGCTGTTTATAACTTAAAGGTATAATTAATTGTTTCCTCATAATATGATGAAGACATGTAAATCTTTACGCCAAGAGCAGGATGAGATAACCAAGGTGCTATGAGTCTATTACAAAACCATCGATCTTTTATTAACATGCTTTTATTAGCTTGACTTATAACATTGTAATGGGACATTTCATTAAAAGATATATACAGTATGTATTCGAAATGGAAAATTTTTTGTTAATGATTTTACGAAGAAAGTGTATTTTTATAAAAAGTTCTGCATCGTGAAAAAATAGCATTACCATTCAGAAATTTGATCCAGTAGGTACGTACAGGGTGGCTCAAAAATGAAAAAGTCATAATCCACGTGAAGCTAAAAAGACAAAATCTTTATTTAAAATTACACTGCCACTGCAAATGTACAATTTAATAATACGTTTTTTCATTAAAAAATATACAGCATGTCTTCGAAATGGAAAAAAATGTATTATTGATTTTACGAAATTGTGTATTTTTATAAAAAGTTCTGCATCGTGAAAAAATATCATTGCCATTCAGAAATTTGATCCAGTACGTCCAGGGTGGCTCAAAAATGAAAAAGTCATAATCCATGTGAAGCTAAAAAGACAAAATCTTTATTTAAAGGTACACTGCCACTGCAAATGTACAATTTAATAATATGTTTTTTTCATTAAAAAAATATACAGCATGTCTCCGAAATGGAAAAAAATGTATTATTGATTTTATGACAAAAGTGTATTTTTATAGAAAGTTCTGCATCGTGAAAAAATAGCATTGCCATTCAGAAATTTGATCCAGTACGTACAGGGTGGTTCAAAAATGAAAAAGTCATAATCCACGTGAAGCTAAAAAGGCAAAATCGTTATTTAAAGGTAGACTGCCACTGCAAATGTACATACAAGAGTTCTTTTTATGATATGTTTGGAACATACAGGAGGTCCCAAAAGTAAAATTAATTTTTTAAAATCGCCGTTACAAAAAAAGTATATCTTCATAAAAAATTCTACATTGTGAAAAAAGAGCATGGTTTAAATATTTTTATAGGGCATAGAGGGTGGCTAAAAATTTAAATTAAAATTGGGACTTTCAGCTTTATGAGCCACCCTGTATTGTCCTTCATCAAGTTTTTGACTAACCATGCTTCTTTTACAATGTAGAACTTTTTATAAAGATATAGGTACTTTTTTGTAAAATCGGTAATAAAAAAATTAATTTTATTTTTGAGACCTCGTGTATGTTCCAAAACTAATTCACTAAAAAACTAAAAGAACCCGCTTTTATGAGTAGCGCACTACAAAGTTAAAAATAAATTATAGTTTAAAATACTAAAAACACGTTTTTATGAGTAGCGCACTAAAAAGTTAAAAATAAATTAGGTATAGTTTAAAAAACTAAAAACACTTTTTTATTAGTAGCGCACTAAAAAGTTAAAAATATAGTTTATAAACTAAAAAACACGCTTTTAGGTACCTATGTGTGGCTACCGCTATATTATGTAAGTGCGCCCCACGCTTTAAAATTTAATTTCCTATTTTAATACCAAATGTTTTATAGCTCTACAAGTTAACAGAAAACCGGGATATACATGTGTGCGAAGTAAAGGAAGGCGCATTGAGTAAGTTGCTTTACTTTTCTCACGAAATGCTCACTACGCACCACGGTTTACTGTTAGGTAACTATCAAAGGAAAATAATTATTTTGAACTTTTTAGTGCGCTACTCATAAAAGCGGGTTTTTTAGTTTTTTAAATTATAATTTATTTTTTTAACCTAAAATGCAAGTTGAAAATATAAGTTAAAATAATATTAATATTATAAACATTTTTACTTCTTATTTCTTAATTTGTAAAATTTATTGAAGAATAAAAAGATTGATAAGAATAGTAATATGAATAACAATATTGTAAGTATTTTCCATGCTTATATAATATAATATTATTTTTAGTTTATTTTTATGTGAAATTAGGAATGCTTAGCCGTTGACAAATTTCAATTATTCATAACAGTAACGGTGTCAGACATTTGCCCTCCTTTTGGTAAAAGTGATAATTAATATATAGGTGATAGATCAAGGCTGATAATTTTTATTTTAATTTACTGACATGGCACTGACATGTACACATTGCTATCACAGAATGGCGCTTTTTTACCAAGAGTTCTCCGCATTCTTTACATATGAGATCGCTATAAAAAGGAGTTTTGAGCCATGGACTCTCCTTACCTCATTCCATGATTTAAGTTTATTTTGAGTTGTTTTGCTGGAACCTGGAGATAAGATGGCGAATTATAATAAAAACCTATTTTTATTATAACTTTCGTTTATTTTATTTGGGTTAAGTCACCAGATTAGCTCAAAATGTGACAAGGCGTCCAACAAAAATTATCCACCTAATAAAACTAAAACAGATATATTTAATGCCGACAGACACAAGCAAGTTTCTTCTTAATGCTTTTTGGCTGGAATCACTATTGATAAGACAGGTATAATTTGGCAATTAAGGTCTTGCTCATTGCTCAGTGCTCAGGTTTATATAATTAAGGGTTTAAATTGGCAAGTGTTAAGATAAGACAACCAAATTTTATACTGTTAGTTTATTTTTAATTTTTCTCGCCAACTTATAAAGAAAAGAGCGATTTAAATAACAGTTAAGTACAGTTAAATTTACTAACCGAAATAAACCTTTTTAATATGCTACAAAGATAATGTAAAATATCGACCACAGTAACTGGCGAGCTAGTTTTTTTATTTAACAAATAAATTCCAAAATGTAGTTTTAGTTAAATAATTTTTTAAGTTTTTATTTTTTCGAAAAACCGCATCAATCGAAATAGGTGAAAATGTTACACAGGAAACGTATCTAAAACGTCTATAAAACTTAATCATTTTGTTAAACTTAAGCTTCAAAAAATTTTGCAATTTATATGTCAACTATATGTACAAAATACAGTTTCTGTAACATAAATCGTTTTCGAGTTTGAGCAACAAAAAATAGAAACTAATTTTGAAGGTGCTCTGTATATATTTCACCGGAAATACAGCCTGTTCCAAGCCAGGTTGAAAAGTAGTCCATATGCAAAATTTTTCCTTTTCTTTTTGGCCAAGCAGTTTTAAGCGTTCGCTCCAACAGACAATCCGACAGACAGACGGACAGACAAACCGACGGAAATGGGAGACCATCTGATATAGGGACCTCAACACCTAAAGATCTGAAAAAATCCCGGGAAGTGATTTTTTTCTAGCGAGAGAAGTAAAAAGTTGAAATTACTAAAATTAGAAATGATTTTTAAAAATGCAAAAATATTCCGTGAAAAGATAAATTTAGGATGTGTGGAAATGTCAAATTAAAATTAATAACCTCCATTTATAATGAAGTGGTAATTGCCATAAGAAAGTGCGATTATTTCTTGATATTATACCTTTAAAATGGGCCAGTACAAACTATATCCCAAATCGATTACTTGTTATATTTTAAAAACAAATATAAAATGGTATAGTTTTTTTTTGTAATAAAAAAGCCTTAAAATTAAAAGTACTAAAACTTTTAAAGCTCCAACAAGAAAAAAAAAATTTACGCGGCTGTTGTATCTAATAGAAAATAAAATTTCATTGTTCCTAACTTACACCCTGTACAGTAAAACTGTTCTATTTCTACTTTACACTCCACTTACAACACCATTGATTTTTGACACTTTAACGGTAATTTTGTATTGCAGCAATTGCAGTATACCTATTCAAATAAGATATGCAGGCATGCATCGCTGTTTTATTTAATAACTAGCTTTCCACTCTCCATTACAAACTTTAAATACCATTGTAATACCCCCTTAGGGGTTGATTTATTAAAAACTGAAAAAAAACACGTGTTTAAACATTAACGCTCAGATACACTAAGAAGGTTTAAGATTTAGTACTGCATGGTTTAAATTAGGATCTTCTAGTTGATCAGGTACGTTTTGACAGGTTTTTTTTCCTGTCATAGTTAATAAGTCTTCGTTAAAAACTTATGAAATATTCCGTTCCGTGCCGTTCAAACCCCCAAAATTAGTTAACATTTTTGTAGAAATTCCAAACCCCGCGCCTTTTTATTCCCTCTGCCCCGCCGTCAATTTTGTTTACATTCGTTAAACAAAATTAGATTTGCTGACCTCAATAACCTTGAAAATGATATATCAGATAACTTTTTTTGAAAAATGATCAGTTGCCTGTTTTTATTCTCCCTCGTTATATTTTTTGAAATATGTTAGAACAAAGTACATTTTTTGACAGTAATTACCCCGAAAATGACAAATTAGTTAACATTTTTTCCAGTCGCTCCTTTTTATCCCCCCGCCGTTAATTTTTTAAATATAGGTTTCAACAAAATTACATTTCTGACCTAAATATCCCCGTAAATGACAGATTAGTTAACATTTTTGGAGAAGTTCCCAGTTGCGCCCTAATATCACCCCACCCCGACGTTATTCTTAACATCCATTACACAAAATTAGATTTTCTGACCTCAATAACCTCGAAAATAACATATTAGTTAATATTTTCGAAGAAATTCCCACCAGCTCCTTTTCCCCAAAGTCGTCCGTTCCCCAGACGCGTACTTTTTCCAAGGTCGTCCGGAACCTAGATGCGTATTTTCTTAAAGGGCGTCCGCTCCCCAGACGCGTATTTTCCCAAGGTCGTCAGTTTCCCAGGCGCACATTTCTCTAAGGTCCTCCGGTTCCCAAACGCGTAATTCTTTCCATGGTCATCCGCTCCCTAGATACGTATTTTCCTTAACGGCGTCCGCTCTCCAGACGCGTTTCCCAAGGTCGTCCGCTCCCCATGCGCGTACTTTTTTCCAAGATCGTTTGTTCCCCAGACGCGTCTATTCCCCAGGGTCCTCCGTTCCTCAAACGCGACTTTTCATCAAGGTCGTCCACTTCCCAGGTGCGTATTTTTCTCAAGATCGCCCGCTCCCCAGACGCGTATTTTTACAAGCTTGTCTGCTTCCCTAGATGCGTATTTCCCCAAGGTCGTCCGCTACCCAGACGCGTATTTTTCTAAGGTCGTCCGTTTTAAAGAAGCTTATTTCCCTCAAGGTCGTTCCCTCCCCCGACGCGTGTTATTCCTAAGGTCTTCCGCTCCCTAGGCGCGTATTTTTCTTAAGGACGCCCGCTCACCGGACGCATATTTTTTCCAAGGGCGCCACTGGTGTGGCATTCAAGTGGGCAACCTTACATATTACTTAACATTTTTAGGTAAATTCCCATTCGCTCCTTTATATCTCCCCCTCCCGTTAATTTTTTAAAAATCAGTTCCAACAAGATTAGATTTTCTGACCTCAATAACTCTGAAAATAATAAGCTAACATTTTTGGAGAAATTCTCAGCCGCCCTTTTATCCCCTCTCCTTCCCTTCTCCGTAAATTTTATTTAGCATCTGTTACACAAAGTCAGATTTTCTGACCTCAGTAATCCCGAAAATGGCCCATTAGTTAACATTTTTGGACAAATTCCCAGCCGCCCTTTTTATTCCCCCCCTCCCTACGGTAATTTTTAACACCTGCTAGAAAAAAAAATTCTGACCTCAATAGCCCCGAAAATGACATATTAGTCAACATTTTCAAAAACTCTCAGTCGCTCCAGTTTTATCCCCTCTCACCTCCTCCCCTTTATTATTTTTTAGAGCTAAATCGTTTCACGTGGATTATGACATTTTCATTGTTGAGCCACCCAGTAAGTATAAGATCAAATTTTTGAATAGCAATACTATTTTCTCACGATGCAGAACTTTTTATAAAGATACACTTTTTTCGTTAAATCAATAATAAAAAATTTTCCATTTCGAAGATATGTTGTATATTTTTTAATGAAGAAAACATATTATTGAATTGTACATTTGCAGTGGCAGTTTACCTTTAAATAACGATTTTGTCTTCTTAGCTTCACGCGGATTAGGACTTTTTTATTTTTGAGCCACCCTGTTTATACAAGATCAAATTTTTGAATAGTAATGCTATTTCAAGACATGCTGTATATTTTTTAATGAAAAAAAACATATTGAATTGTACATTTGCAGTGGCAGTTTTCCTTTAAATAACGACTTTGTCTTTTTAGCTTTACTTGGATTATGACTATTAAATTTTTGAGCCACCCTGTACGTACTAGATCAAATTTTTGAATGGCAATACTAGTTTTTTACGATGCAGAACTTTTTATAAACAGATAGGTACTTTATTCTTAAAATCAATAATACATTTTTTCCATTTCGAAGACATGCTGTATATTTTTTAATGAAAATAAATATTATTGAATTGTACATTTGCAGTGGCAGTTTTCCTTTAAATCACGATTTTGTCTATTTAGCTTCACTTGGATTATGAATATTTCATTGTTGAGCCACCCTGTACGTACTAGATCAGATTTTTGAATGGCAATGCTATTTTTTTACGATGCAGAACCTTTTATAATCAGACACTTTTTTCGTAAAATCAATAATAAAAATTTTTCCTTTTCGAAGATATGCTGTATATTTTTTGAATGAAAAATACATATTATTGAATTGTACATTTGCAGTGGCAGCTTACCTTTAAATAACGATTTTGTCTTCTTAACTTCACATGAATTAGGACTTTTTATTTTTGGGTCACCCTGTTTATACGAGATCTAATTTTTGAATAGCAATGCTATTTTCCAACGATGCAGAATTTTTGATAAAGAGACACTTTTTTCGTAAAATCAATAATATGTTTTTCCATTTCGAAGACATGCTCTGTATTTTTTTAAGGGAAAAAACATATTATTGAATTGTACATATGCAGTGGCAGTTTTCCTTTAAATAATGATTTTGTCTTTTTAGCTTCACGTGGATTATGACTGTCATTTTTGAGCCACCCTGTACATACTAGATCAAATTTTTGAATGGCAATGCTGTTTTTTTTACGATGCAGAACTTTTTATAAACATACCCTTCTTTCGTAAAATAAATATTTTTTTTTCCATTTTGAAGACATGCTGTACCTATATTTTTTAACGAAAAAAAAATATTATTGAATTGTACATTTGCAGTGGAAGTTTTCCTTTAAATAACGATTTTGTCTTTTTAGCTTCACTTGGATTATGACTTTTTCATTTTTGAACCACCCTGTACGTACTAGATCAAATTTTTGAATGGCAATGCTATTTTTTTACGATGCAGAACTTTTTATAAACAGACACTTTTTTCGTAAAATCAATAATAAGAATTTTTCCATTTCGGCGACATGCTGTATATTTTTCTAATGAAAAAAAACATTGTCGAATTATACATTTGCAGTGGCAGTTTACCTTTAAATAACGATTTTGTCTTCTTAGCTTCACGTGGATCAGGACTTTTTTATTTTTGAGCCACCCTGTATGTACTAGTTCAAATTTTTGAATGGCAATGGTATTTTCTCACGATGCAGAACCTTTTATAAACAGACACTTTTTTCGTAAAATCAATGATAATTTTTTTCCATTTCGAAGACATGCTGTATATTTTTTAATGAAAAAAAAACACATTATTGAATTGTACATTTGTAGTGGCAGTTTTCCTTTAAATAACGATTTTGTCTTTTTAGCTTCACGTGGATTATGACTATGTCATTTTTGAGCCACCCTGTACGTATCAAATTTTTGAATGGCAATGCTGTTTTTTTACGATGCAGAACTTCTTATAATCAGACACTTTTTTCGTAAAATCAATAATAAAATTTTTTCCATTTTGAAGACATACTGTATATTTTTTTAATGACAAAAACATATTATTGATTTGTACATTTGCAGTGGCAGTTTACCTTTAAATAACGATTTTGTCTTCTTAGCTTCACGTCGATCAGGACTTTTTTATTTTTGAGCCACCCTGTATGTACTAGATCAAATTTTTGAATAGCAATGCTATTTTCTCACGATGCGGAACTTTTTATAAACAGACACTTTTTTCGTAAAATCAATAATAAATTTTTCTCCATTTCGAAGACATGCTGTATATTTTTTTAATGAAAAAAAAAACACATAACTTCAGCAAAAAAAAACTTAAAACGAGACCATTCGAAAAAACTCATCGACAAACCAAGTTGAAGAAGTCCGTTGAAGAATTATGCGTGAACATATAAAGAATCTCACATGCGGGCCGAGTAATTGATAACCTCCTCTTGCGAAGACGGTTAAAAAGCACACCACTTAGCGAAAATGCTGTTCACTGCGTCACGCACACTTCATAATTATAGAACTAATATTTAAATACAATTTTACCATACTTTAGCGTTGCCAAGTTTCTGGTAGCAAAATCCACCGACCAGTAAAACTTTTAATATACGCATGTATAATTTTGCGCCTCTATCGGAAATTTTTACAACTAAAATTTATACGTCTTCATTTATTTTTCGATCATTTTTACTTCCATTTCGTCCCGCTATTATTCCCCGCCAATAGTTTATGCTTTAAACTGTCAAAGAACTATTTCTTTACGTAAGGTATGGTACTGTGGACCAGCCATTGCGGCAATGTGGGACTTAAAATTTATAGCCATGTTCGAGAAAAACGCCTAAGTTAATCTTGCGTCCGATATACGGCAGCAAGTTTGCAGCGGTAGCAGAAATGATAGGGATTAGACCCCTTTCGGAAGCAAAAATGATAGGGTGATATATATATATATATATATATATATATATATATATATATATATATATATATATATATATATACAGTGACCGGCAAAAAGTTCGCAACATATGGGAAAAATTTTTATTAGGAGAGTATCGGAAAAACTTTCCCATAGGATCGGTTCTGCATGTCCGATAACCTAAAAATCGATTTTGACATACGTCACGTGACCACTGGTATAGCGTCAAATTAAAAAAAAAATTGTTAATTTACAAAAAGTGAGGTTAGTTGACGAGATATCAAAAAAAGTTATTTGAAAAAATTGCTTAGAATTAAATTCTAGGTCCTTGTGCAAAATTTTAAGATTTTATTTAAAAAAATTGGAAAACTAAATTTTTTTAAATATTTTTTTTTCGATTTACAAATTTCCGGTTTTTTTCGTTTAGATAGCTTGGCTAATGTAAAGCCCATGTATCTGGATGAAAATAAACGAATGTAGTAGTTTTTTCTACAATTGACAGGACAAAATTAAAAAAAACAGGGTTTCGCCGGACGCTAGCTGTTGCAATGATTTGTATCTAGCAGCAGTGTCAAAATTTTAGAGACATTTCAATGAGATTACATTGAGAAAACCTTAATCGTCTTAAATATATCTGAAGTTCGACTTTTTGTAAAGTTAAGGGGATTAAAATAGATAATAAACAAAAAATTACCTGTTTATTTAATCGAAATTTTATAAACGAAAACCAATGTAAGAAAAACTTAAAAGTAGTCAAATTCTGTACTAACAACACAAAAAATCATTGTTTTTCCTTGGGTGCACAAAATTTAAAACTCAGTATGACCACCATTTCTCTCCATACATACTGTAGTAGGTTATACATAGGGAAATTACTCTACTCCTCCTAATTTACATAAATTTAAATATTAAAATTAATGAGTTTTACTCCATATATTATAATTAATTAGTTTTAGTCCATATATTAAAATAATATTTTTTACCTCCGCCTCTGAACTGAGAGACCCAATTAGCATATCATAATTAGTTTAACTCCCTATAATTAGTTTACCTCATAATAATTTTACTCCGCCTAAAATTTTCCTCTGCCTCTGAGACGTATGTGTATATCACGAGATTAAAAGCGTAAGAGTGAAAGTTAAATTTTACTGAATCCTTGTGACCAATCTAGCCTTATAAAAGCATTTCGCTTTGTGTCTGGAAACTACATTTTAAGTTTGCAAAAGCAGCAGTGTAAAGTAAATTAAACTATTTTATTAAAATTGACAAAGTTTAAAAAACTACTAATTAAAAATTTGAAATGGAAGAAGAATTCGAAATCATGGATGTTATCGATGTAGAAGAAATTATTCCACACTTCGACTACAACGTCTCTCCAGAACTGGGTCCAGATCCTTTTGTAGAACGTTTTTTAAAAATAAATCACGAAGATATTAACAATTACGCAACCATAGAAACGGAATCGGGTGATTCCGACATGGAATTTGACGAAGAAGATAGTGCTGGTACAATGCGTGTATCTTTGATGCGTCAACCTGGACAAGTGGACTATTTAGAAAAAATATTCTGTGTGACACAAAGTTACGTCATTATACAAAGTATTATTTCCAGTGAACGACGTAGTGTTTGTTATTTTTGCTTTTACATTCATCAATTTTTTTTTGAAATGGGATCCTACAGTCATGTCAATACGCATATAAAAAGAAAACTAAGACATTCGAAAAAAGACGTACATTGCTATATTTGTAAACGATCACTATATCTAATAATTTTGCCAACAACCTGTCTAATTTGTAATAGTGGATATAAAATAAGTGATACAGATAGGGAAACAAATATCCCAATTATACCACATTAAATTTATTGCTATTGTATAATATAGTAGTTTACATAAAATTAAAAAATATATATAATCTTTGTTAATGTAAAATATTTTACTTTATTAAATATACTGTTGCTTTTGCAAACTTAAAATTAATATAATGTCATTTATTTTCTACAAACCTTGCTTTGTTTTAAATGTTAGTATATGCACTTTAATTAAAAAATTAATACATGTACAACCAGATTCTCAAACATTAGTCCGGTCTAATTTGACAACCGAAAGGTTTAAACTGACAAGTGTAAGATTAAGATAACTCATTATGAATTTATTACTGTGTTTTTTACAAATTTATAAAGAAAACAACAATTTTATTATGTACTTTCGACTATAATAGAACTAAAAATTATTACCTTAAAATAATTTAAATACCAAGCAAATCGCTGAAATATCAGAATTATTTTTAATGACGAATTATTAACAGTGACAGGACTAAAACCTGTAAAGACATAACTGATTAACTATAAGGTCTTAATTTAAACTCATACTAAATCGTAAACCTTCTTAGTGAATCTAAACATTAATTACTACACTATATTTAAAATTAAAATTTTTTCATAGTTACAAGATCTAAAAATTAAATTATTTTAGGGTTAAAAATGTACAAAGCACCTTTAAAATATTTGTAACTAAGCAAAATTGGAAAAACACTTAACATTACCTTAAAATTGTCTCTATACACTATTAACAGTCCCTAATCACACATCTAGTCCCGATACGTCCTATACAAATCAGCGGGAGGAACCGTCGTACTGCTTACCTCGCTGATCTGTAAGGGAGGGTCGTCAGGGTGCTCGGGCTGTTGCTGTAGCTCTTCCAGTTCCAGCTCATGTAGCCGCTGCAGAGCGACCTGCCGCTGCTCCATCCGAGCTAACAGCTCTCGGTGGTGCTGCACAAGCTGACACAGCTGGTGAATAAGCTGCCCCTGTTCCATATTTTGCTGCTCGAGCCGCTCCTGGTCTTGCAGGAGCTGGGGTAGCGTTCGCTGCAGCACGGTTACGTGCACCCTGTTTCCTTCTAAACGAAGCAAACGTCCCCTCCAGTACCGGGCTTGATTTGATTGATTTGACTGCATAATTAAAAAAAGTAAAAATAAAAAAATTAAAAGTTTAAAAAATAAATTTAAAAAAAATTGATGTTATTGAGATAAAATGACTTGACTAACTGATTGAGAAATAGCTTATGTATACTTTAAATATCCGGAGAAACCTTAAAAAACCAAAGATTTCACTTTTGCTGGGCGAGTTGCAGCCTCAAAATTTCGATCAGTGTCGTCTCACACTATCCCAATCATTGTTTAATATTATTGGTTTGATAATTTTTACGTTTACAATACGTGGCGTTACTTATACTAATTTGCGAGTCACGTGAGCATAATTTTGTACCCGTTTATTTAAACATAATTATTATCTTTAATTAGTATTTTCAATTCACCTCCTTAATACGAATAAATTAAAAATGTATTTTTTTCTACAAGTTTAAGCTAGGGGGTGTGCACCCCTTAGCTTTTAAATAGAAGAAAGTCAAATATATTTCTTTTTAACTAATAATTAACATTTAAAATAATTATAAGCAATTATTTTCTTTATTTGTATTGCAAAAAACCCTTGTGGACGCCCATGAAGTTTAATATACGGCTGGTTTTCTCTTTATCAAGATGCAGTTTGCAAATGTCGCGAAAAAGAAACAGAACCTTCACAGCATTCCATTAAAGCCAATATAATTAAATACACTCATAAATATACTTGTCCAAAAAAGGAGACATAATTGCAGCTTGCGAAGGTAGACGAAAAAGGAAGGCCGCTAACCGATCAGGTCAAGATACGCTTTAAAAGTACCGTGAGAAATCAACCTTTTGAGCGAAATTAGGGCACCGGCAGGTGTTTTATTTTTAATTTTAGAAAATATGGCACACTTTAAAGTGGCTTAATTTGTAGAATAATTTAAAACATTGTCTAAATGCACTCTCTTACAGATAGGCACATAGCACTAGACTAGTAGTACTAGAAACAAGAAAAATGTAGGACAGATATGTCCTATATTTGTTTAGCTTGGAAAATTTTGTATAGATAAATTTAGTGAGGGAAGCGGTACTAATTTAAGGGGTTACGCCACCCTGAAATTTTCAAAAAAAAACGAATTTTTTTTTGGCTGGCGTAGGTCATCATGAAAACATTAGAAGATCCCATGTACAGTCCAGGTATCGCAGACTGAAGAGAATTAAAAGAAATATTTGATTTTCAGACGCTGACTTTTTTTACTTTTTGTCAAAACGGTGTACACAATATCTCAAGATCTACTCACCCGATTTGACTCAAATTTACAACACTTCTTCTTTATCATATTATCTACGATGTGACATAGGATTTTCTCGATTGGATGTCTTGTGTAAAAGTTATAATTTTTTTAAATTCAATATTTTGATGCAAATTTCAAGCTTTTTTCAAACAGCAGCTATTTTTACAAAAAAAATTCCCTGCGTCACATTTTAGCTACTACCCTTTTAAATAAGAAAAAAATATTTTCTTGCTTTTCAGATAATGTCTAAGAGAGAAATTACGTACCAACAAGGATTTTCAAAAGATACTTATCGGCGCATATCTCCTTAAAAAAAAAATTTTAATCGTTAATATTGCAAATTGCTCACAAAACTACTATGTATATGTGTGAAATAAAGATTTTTTTATATACTTAATGGTTGCGTCAAACTTTTTTATTTTTCCGAGCGCCAGGGTGGCGTATCCCCTTAAGTGTCCTTACAAATTTTCGTATGTATTTCTTAATTATTTTTATTGGGTCACTTTATAATTTTCACCACTAAATTAAATTAAATAGCCTAAATATCCTTAAGCTTTCCTAAATTTCAGGGACGCTTTAACATTTAGAAGCCACTCTGCAAAGTGGAATCGTTGATTTTAACCTTTCTGCATGTATAAAGAGTATATAAAATAGAAGTACCCGTAGTATCATTAAGCTGTTCACGCATCAAACAATTCAGTGAGTTTTTAAAATGAATACCGACCTATCCTGTTCAAGTCCTGCACCAATCGTTGAAAACAGTGAAAAAAAGGTAATAATTTTGCAAGATATTAACATTCCAAGATCGAAAAATGTTCAATATATGGTAAAAAATATGTTAGAAAATAGTGCGCAGCAAAAGGAATTGACACATCATAAAGTTAAAGATAATTTAGAGAAATTTTTAGTTTTTAATAACAAAAAAAAAAATAGTGACTCAATTTCGTGTGGACAAAAGGCACAAAGTAATACTGTTGATTTAGAATTAGAAAATTTTATTAATAAACCTATTGATACTGAAAATAATTTTAATGAGCATAATAAGGAAAATAAAGACATTGACCGACAAAATTACAAAAATTACGACGAACAAAATGAAAACTTAGACGAAAAATTTTTGGAAGATGTATTAGACACAAAAAATTCAACACTTTTTAATACAACAGATCAACCAGACTATCTTGGGCTTTTATCTAGTCAATTATTTAATGACAATTCAAGCGAAAATTTGATCACATCATCACAAATATTTCAAAATAAAATTTCTAGTACACAAATTGATTGTGAGACGAGTTGTACTAACGAAAGTTCTTATTCTAATTTAGTGAATAATATCTTGGATTTGGAGGAAAATAGTCTTTTAAGAAAACAAAATTTAATTAAAAATAATTTTGAAAACGAAAGTGAAAATCAAAGGTTTATAAGTAAGAGTTCGCTTTATAGTGACGCTGAAGAAAATATTTTGGATGATGATAAGGATGTCTCAATTATTCCAGCACAAAGAGAAAACTTGCAAAATTATAATAATTTTTATAAATTTGAGGAAGAAATGCCTGTCTATGAAGTCATCCCTTTAGTTGTGGAGAAAATTTTATTACCGGCTTCAACTCAGACAAATGCTGAAAATAAGACAGTTTCGACGCAAACTAATTCTTTTAAGAATATTTCTTTCGGCATTAAAAAAAAAATTAAAACCAAAAAAAATCTAAAAATTATTTCCAAATTAAAATCTTTAGCTTTTCTGTTAAATTCAATAATACCCTCTCAATTTGAGACAGAACAACATTTATGGAAAAGGATGGAAACTGTTTTTAATGATATTGTAGATAACCTTGACTAATCCCCTCCTTATTCCTAGCCAGAACTTACTATTTAGATAAACTTTTTCATACATTTCCTTTATTGTTTGTTTCTTGCGGGAACAGTTTCACAAGAAAAGACCTAAGCAAAGATGAAATATCAGTGCATCACATGCAAAAAAAGTTTTACCCGAAGGGATAATTTAATACGTCACCTTAATGGAAGCTGCAGCAAAATATCTCAAAAATGCAAACTTCAATTGCAAGAACTGAAAAATTCTAAATATCAAAAAACTTTTGGTAAGTAGTATTCATAATATAATGTTTTTATTAGGGCTTGGTTGGGTTTGATTGGGTTTGATTGGGTTTGATTGGGTTTGATTGGGTTTGATTGGGTTTGATTGGGTTTGATTGGGTTTGATTGGGTTTGATTGGGTTTGATTGGGTTTGATTGGGTTTGATTGGGTTTGATTGGGTTTGATTGGGTTTGATTGGGTTTGATTGGGTTTGATTGGGTTTGATTGGGTTTGATTGGGTTTGATTGGGTTTTAAACGTTTTATTATTTTAGATCTTTCTATACTTTGTATTATTTATTAAGTATAAAAAATTAGTTCAAAATTATTTTTAAAAAAATATGTTAGTAGTAGGTTAAGGGGAGTACTAAGCATGGATAGGTCCCCTTCCATGATTAGTAGTGTATGCATGAGTGGACCTCACATGATATTACCTCTTAGTAGTAGTAGGTTAATGGGAGTTCTACGTAAGCATGGGTGGGTCGCCTCCCATGATGTCCTCATACATTCCTGAGAAAAAAGCGTTTTTGTTGTTTTAAATAGATATTTTGTTGTAGAAGACCTTAAATATTGCCAGGAGTGTAGAAAATCTGTTAAAAAAAGTTTATGGTGCAGTCATGCCAAAACAAACACACACAAAAGAAACACATCTATAATGACAAGCGAAGAAGGAGTAGAAATAATTAAAACAGCCTTTCAAGAAAGAATTATATCCTATAGGGTTACTGCAAAAGGATTTCATATAAATATTGGAGATTTTTTTAATGAAATTTCGCCAAAAATTAGTAAAATAATCCAAGAAGAACTTGACAAATTTACATGCATAAAGCTAAATCTAGAAGTATTTGGAATGTATTTAAATCCTAGTGATGACAGCTATCACGTGAAGTCCTTTAATACCCCATTTAGAGTGTTCTGTAGCAGTTCAAATATAACTGCAGATATTGAAGAGATGATTGGAATAATGGATAGAAAAGCTGATGAACTAGCAGAAAAAGGCTCAGGTAATATTTTATGAAATTAATTAGCTATTTCTATAGAATAATGCTTTACATTATAAACAAAAATAAAATAATTAATTCTGTTTTAGGGTGGATCCTGCTTAATTGGTTATACGTAGAAGTTAATATCAACAAGTTTAATCCGCTAAGAGCTACATCTTATATTCCTCTACCTAAAGAGATAACGTCTAAAAATGCTGTAGTCAACATTCAAAATAATGACGAATTTTGTTTTGCTTGGTCTGTGGTAGCGGCACTATACCCCCCAACTGGTTTGGAGTATGAAGTAACCTCCTATCCTCATTATTCAACCGTTTTGGATTTAACAGGTATTCAGTTTCCTATAACAGTAAAGGATATTCCTAAATTTGAAATACTTAATAATATTTCTATTAATGTTTATACTTTAGAAAAAATTAAAACTGAATTTAAATTTGAGTATGAAATAATTGGTCCACTACATTATACAAAAACAAAAAAAAATCAACATGTCAATTTATTGTTAATTGGTGATGATAACGGAAATTTCCATTACTCTTATATTTCTGATTTATCTAAATTAATATCTAAACAGTTATCTAAATATAAAGGAAAACATTTTTTATGTGATGGTTGCTTACAACATTTTAGCAGTGAAGAATATTTAATTAGACATAATGAGTATGATTGTGACTTTGTAAGAATAAATCTACCATCAAATGAATTAAAATTAGATAAATTCGGAAACCAAATTCCAGAAAATATCTTAAAATTTGAAAATATTCAAAAACAAATGGAAGTTCCATTTGTTATTTATGCTGACTTTGAATGTATCCTTAAACCTCTAAATAATGAAGAAACTCACTTGGATCCGTCTACTTCGTACACCATTAAAAAATTTCAGCATATTCCTTATTCATTTGCCTATTACATAAAATGCTCATATGATGATAGTCTATCAAAATTTGAATTGTACAGGGGTCCCAATAGTGATCTCGTTTTTATAAATTACTTAGAGAGAGATGTACATGATTTATATAACAAACACCTTAAAGTTTATAAAAAAATGAATACACTTGATGGTATTGAAAAACTACGTTACAATTATTTAAATGAATGTCACATTTGTGATCAACCCATTATAGACCAAAAAGACAGAGTTTCAGATCATTGCCACCTAAGTGGAAAATGGAGAGGAAATGCGCATTCTAATTGCAATTTAAACTTTAAACAACCAAATTTTATACCAGTCATTTTACATAACTTACGGAATTATGATAGTCATCTCTTTATTAAAAACTTATGTCAAAATAATGAACGGATTTCTGTTATTGCTCAAAATAAAGAAAAATACATTTCTTTTGAGAAGCATATTAACGTAGACACCTATACCGATAAAAATAATAAGATAAAAAAGAAATTTATAAGTCTTAGGTTTTTAGACTCATTTCAATTTTTACCCTATTCATTAGCAAAATTATCTGAAACTCTAGAAGATCAGCAATGTAAAGAAGTGAGAAAATATTTTAATGATGGGAAAAAATTTGAATATATTCGTCAAAAAGGTGTGTTCCCTTATAATTATGTTAATGAATTTAACAAATTAAATGTTACATTTTTACCAAATAGGGAACAGTTTTACAATGATTTAACAGATGAACATATTAGTACTGAAGATTATAAAAGAGCAAAACATGTTTGGAAATTGTTTAACTGCAAATCTATAGGTGAATATTCTGATATCTATTTAAAATCTGATGTATTATTGTTAGCAGATATTTTTCAAAATTTTAGAAAAACTTGTCTAGAAACTTATAATTTGGATCCTGCGCACTATTACACCTTTCCAGGATTTAGTTTTGATGCGTGTCTGCGCATGACTGGAATAAAATTAGATTTATTAACAGATACCGATATGTTACATTTTTTTAAAGGTAGTGTAAGGGGAGGAGTTAGTACTTGTGTCAGTAGAAAATCTCTCGCAAATAATGAGTTAATTTCTGATTATGATGCTTCTAAACCCACTAAATATATTATGTATCTTGATGCAACTAATCTTTATGGGTATGCAATGTCTCAATATCTTCCAGAAAAAGATTTTGTTTGGCTTTCAGATGAGGACATTAAAAAATTAAATATATTGGATATTTCTGACACCTCTGAAAAAGGGTATGTATTGGAAGTTGATTTAGAATATCCTTCAAATTTACACGATATTCATAATGAATTTCCTTTTTGTCCTGAAAATTTTAAGCCCCCTAATTCTAAGATTCCTAAACTTATTCCAAATTTAAAAAACAAAGAAAAATATGTTATTCACTACACTTTGTTGAAACAATGTTTAAACCATGGATTAAAACTAAAAAAAATTCATAGGGTTGTACAATTTACACAATCACCTTGGTTAAAAAAATACATTGATCTAAATACAAAATTAAGAAATAATTCAAAAAATGAATTTGAAAAAAATTCCTATAAATTAGCTAACAATAGTATTTATGGAAAAACGATGGAAAATGTTGACAAAAGAATTGATATTAGATTAGTTACTCAATGGTCAAAAAACCAAAGAAAAGATGGTGCAGAAAATTTAATAGCAAAGCCCTATTTTAAAGATTATACAATATTTTCTGAGAATTTAGTTGCTATTCAAATGCAAAAAATGTAAGTTAAGTATAATAAACCCGTATATGTTGGTTTTTCGATATTAGACATATCCAAAACTGTAATGTATGATTTCTATTATGGGTTTTTGAAACCTTTATATGGTAGCAAAGTTAAGTTATTATATACAGATACTGACTCCTTCATCCTAGAAATTGAAACAAAAAACATATATAATGACATTAGTCTCCACATAGAAAGATTCGATACATCAAATTATAAATGTAATAATATTCATAATATACCGAGAACCATTTCTGCTGTGGGTAAATTTAAAGATGAGTATGCTGGCGAACCAATAGAGTGTTTTTATGGTACTGGATCAAAAGCCTATTGTGTTAAGACACAAAACAGTTTACTTAAAAAGGCAAAGGGAATTAAAAAAAGTAGCATTAAAAACCAATTAGATCTTGTAGATTATAGGGATGTTGTGGAAAAGAACTCTAAAATTTTTTGTACTATGTACTTGTTTAGACCTCGGCTGCATACTATTTATACCGAATTGGTAAATAAATTAGCATTAACTTCTAAAGATGATAAAAGATTTAAAATTCCAAATAGTTTTGATACCTTAGCATGGGGTCACCAGGATATTCCATTTTATGAGTGGTTCATGGAGCATGAATGATAAAAATTATTTCAAGGTTAAGTAAAGACTATATATTTTCAAACAGAAACAAAATCGTTTTATTTCTATATTACTGAAATCATTATAATGTGTTTGGAATCATTTGATCGAGGAATTGATAATAGTTTATACAAAACTTATGAAAAAAGGATGTCTTCCTTTAAAGACTGGAAGGGTGAATTATGTCCAAAATTGTTGGCAAGTTCCGGATTTTATTATACATCCATCCTAGATGCTTGTAAATGTTTTTATTGTGGTGTAGAAATATTTATGTGGAAAAGTGATGATTGTCCAATTAACGAACATTATAGATTGTCTAAGAATTGTGACTTTATGGAATGTTTATGGTTTGCAAAAAATTGTAATTGTCCAACAAATATTGGAAATAATTCTTTGACAAATTTTAACTTTAATCAGTGTATTATGTTAATTTTTGTTTTATTTGTGTGTTTAAATATTGTAACCAAATATATTTAAACTCTTGTTAAACTATGTAACTGACAGTCCTTAGAATTATTTTGTCTTGTGAAGGTCTTTTCTTGTTTAATATATTTTTTAAACTATATTAGATTTTTAATCATGACCCTTAATCCATATATCCTTTTATATTACATTGCTAATAATATATTGTATGTGCATAATCCAAATAGAGTAACACATGCTATGGCGTGTTTTGGAAATAAAACAGATACTGCTTTAAGTAAGCATTGTCACTATATGAAATACAAACTAATTAATAATAATTTTACTTCAGCTTTTTCTCACTTAATGCAAAACGATGAAAACAATAGTAAATATTTTAAAATATTATATTATTATCCTAATAATACTATTTTTGACAGTAATTGGATTCAGAATTTGCAGACGGAAGAATGCTCAAATAATACAGAATGTGAAAGTATTAAGAAATCTTTAAAAAATGAATCTTGTAAGATAATCGGAATTTTAAACTTATCATTATCAATATTTATACTTTGTGTCTTGTCGATTATGTCAATAATGTTTTATAAATTTAATTATTAAGTATACTCCTCCTGTTATTTAAATAGTGCAAAAAAAAAAAATGTTAACCTTGCGTTTTCATTATGGAAGGGGTATTAATATAAGAATAAATGTGACAAAAAGATAGCAGTCTACTTGGGTCTCTCAGAATGACCTATTATTCGAAAAATCAGTATTTTTCTAACGACCCAAAATCAAATTATTATAGTAGTGACATAAAAAAAGTAAATGAAGAAAAACTTTTAAACAACAAAGTGTTTTGCTTGAATAATTCCTTATCAAAATTAATACAAGTTGGAATAAGTTTGGAAGATTTCTCGGCTAAAATAAAAATTAGAAGCCAAAATGGATTCAGTATTACTTTAAGTGAAGAAGAGTGGAAAAGTCTTTTGAAATATCAGGGAGTAGTAGTAAATTATTTCTATTCATCTAACAACGAACCCTTTCCAGTCAAGATTAATGATCTTACTTTGTCATTTGAAAAAATTAATCAAAATCCTATTATAAAACTTCATAGATGTGATGGTGATTATTTGTATTTCGCTAGAGACACTACTGATAAATTGTGGGAAATACAAGAACTAATTAATTATAGAATTCAAATTATAAAAAAGCAGGAATTTGAAAAATATTTTGATGTGTTCCAAACTACACTCGTCAATAATTCAGTGGACTTGTTAACAAGTGTTTATAATGTTTTAAATCCCAGTCAAAATGCTAACAGTGAAAATGTTAGTACCATGTTGGAGATGTTATTGATGTATCCGAACGTGTTGGAAAATAAATTGAGAAGAATTGCCCCGAAAAGAAAATATTATGAAGAAATCAGTGAATATTAATGAAGACAAAAACAAATTTCACTTATTAGTTGTTTGGAATTATGCCTCAAGACAAGCACGCAAAAGTGATTATTATCAGTACTATCTGGATCGACTTCGTTTTGAAAAAAGAATACAAAATTGTGAAAAAATGTTTTCTAAAATATTAGATGTAAATCATAGAAATGTAATTTATAATGAAAGATTTAATAAAGAAATTTAGTTTAAAATAATGGTGTTTTAATTAAAAACTGTGTTTCTTGCTAATATTTATATATTAAAAATTATATTACAATAAAGATATATATAAATCATATTACAATACATCCTTTTTTAATATCCATGAATTATGTGATTTATCCAATCCTAACCATTTAACATATACCTTATTTCCTTTTTTTCTTAGTATTTTTTCAACCAAATATACATCAGGATGTTTTACCTTCTGTAACTCTTCTTCATAAAATCCACCTTCAATATTTTCATTTTTAATATCTTTTAAGAGATAAGTGGTTGGATTTGTTAACTGCACTTCCCTAATTTGAAAAATTTCAGTAGACCAGTTTGGTGTATATCCTTTATAGAATGCTTCCCTATGTTTAGAAATTCGAACAAAATCATTTAATATAAATTTATTTTGTTTGGGATCAATCGTTTTCTTATGTGTAAATGATTTTTTCATAATTATATTTGCGTTCTTCTCATTAACATTAGCAGGTTTGAATCCTGTTGTTCGATGTTTTTTATTATTATACTTTTTTAATATTTCAGGTAAAATATTCAACCACTTGTAATTACCTTGATTGCTAAAATGCTTCCACATCATACCTTTCAAGGTACGATTTACTCTTTCAACAATACTTGCTTTTAAATTTGAAAAAGTACTGTAATAATTTATATTGTAATTTTTCATAAGTTTTTGAAAATGTTGATTATAAAATTCTTTACCCAAATCCGTTTGCAAGTTTTTTGGTCTTGTAGTACTTTTTAAAATTTTGTCCATAGCTTCCACAACATCTTTTCCTTGTTTAGTCTTAATAGGTTCAGCCCAAGAATATTTGGAAAATGCGTTGATCACCACTAAAATATATCGATATCCTCTATTAAATTTTGCGTATGGTAGCATTTCAACCAGATCTGCTTGCCATAAATCGCTTAACTCTTTAACTATAACCCGTCTTCTTTTGTAATTTCTTCTAGCGGGTTTATGAAGTTCATTCACTACAGTTTCTTTAATATTTTCACTCATTTTAGTTTTTTATATTTTGTTTATGTTTTAGTTGTGACTGTCTGAAATATGTTGCTGGCTTTGTGTCAATTTTGACTCTATGTCTGAAATCTTAACTTCAGCTGCTATTATATTTTTTCGATTAAAAAATGCAGTATGATGAGCCTCCTTAGCAAAAGTTTTAAAATCATTTAAATCTTCTACAATTTTTTCCAAAGAAAAGGCTTTTGTGTATTTTTTAAAATCCTCTAGATCTTGGATGCTTTTGTCAACATTTTGTTGTAGTTTAGCAAATCGTTTTTCAAAATCCTCCACTGTGGTTTTCAAACCCGCCTGTAATAATTGAAATACTTTTTCTATATTTTCAATTGCTTGAACATTCTTTTCTAGTTTTTCTCTAAATTCCTCATATTTTGTGTTATATATACTTCTGAAATGATCATTCTGAATTTTTTCAATTTTATAATTTTCCTTTAGTTCGTTAACTTCTCTTTTTAGAGGTTCTAATGTGACATTAATATTAAAACGTTTTGAAATGTGTCTACCAAATTTGTCGAGAGTCATTTTGAATGTGTAGCAAAATAATTACAACCTTTCCTTTTATACAATTATATTGGCCTCTTTTAATTCTTCAATAATAGAGTTAATTTCATTATTGTGCCCGGTGTGGCCAGCTGCTTTTGAAGCTAATAATAATTTTAACCTTTCAACTAATTCATTGGGATCATCGAAATAAACAAAATCTACTTTATTATTAGATAAATCCATGACACCTGTCCCTTTTTTTGTTAAATTTTTAAAATATTGTTGTATTTGTGATGTTTGAGCAATGGAAGAAGCTCTAGTTCTAGCCCTTGTAATAGGCGCTAGAGGTTTGGAGAATGAACGGGTTCTACCTCTAAGAGGATCTTTTAAAATCTCCTTATCTACAAGGTATGGATGAATAAGAGTAACATATTTATCTGAAACTGTTCCGTGAATTTGTTCGTTCTCTTTATAGTTTTTTCGATAGGCATTAGTTCTTTTTAAAATATCCATGTAGTCGCCCACATCTTTAGCTTTGTATCCCAGAGGATGTTTTTTAAATAACAATTCAAATAACCCAGGCGTGCCTTCGTATGTAAGACCTTTTACTAATACATCTTTTCCTTGAAAATTTATTCTTGAATCGCCAATAGAAAAAGATTCATCTTTTATATTATGTCTAATTCCATATTTGTGATCGAATAAGCTCTTCGTATCTCTTATCATTTCATCTACATACTTTCTAGGCAGTGGATCAAATTGATCCAAATATATTTTATATGTTTTTGTTGAAGGTAAATTCTGGATATATGATCTGCTTTCTTCAAGTTGTTGTCTAATTCCTTCGTCGGATTCGTTGCTAAGATTAACTGGTGTTCCTTCAAAAACATCTTCCTCTTCTAAAAAAGAAAGTCCCATTGGTAATAAATGTTTATCATATGATGATACTCTTTTTTGTTTAGTTGGTGTAGAAGAAAAATAAGGTTGTGTTAAAAATGGCTGCTTTGTAGTTAAGAAACTTAAATTTTCCAACGATTCTTCTTTGATTTTTTCCTTCTTTAACTTATCTGTCAATAATTCCTTCAAAGGTTTTATAATGGGTTCTAATTCTCTTTCCTTTTGAACCTGAGATTGAAGTATGTCAGCTTTTAATGTCTGGAATTTTCGTTTAACTGCCTTTCTAATTTTAACTAATTCTTTTGCCGCTTTTTCATCCATCTTGTTCATCTGAGTTTTTGTCATATACTATACAAACTTGATATTGGTAAGCTATTTATAAATGAATAAAAGAATCAAATCCTTTACGATATCTTCCAGAATTTATATTTGAGTCTTTATCCACAACCAAGAATCCATATTTGTCTCTCCAACACAATAAACATAACTCTCTAAATTGTTTAAACGACATATCAATATTAACATGATCATCATAAATATGTTTCAGATTAGTTGAATCTTGTTGGAATATTATTAATAAATTTGCATTATCACGAATTAATTGTTTAGGTATAGATGAATACGTTTGACATAAATAAAAACAATCTGTATTTTTATGTCTTCCGAAACAAAAGTAATCTTTAACTATATTTTGATTACAACAAACAATATCGTCAAATATTATAATAGAATTTGGATTGATATCTTTTGGTGAAATAATATTTTCTTCATCTTCGGATTCGTAAAAACCAATTTCTTTGAGAGGCGTGAAGAGTTTTCTCAGATATTCATACTTTGGTTGATACAAGGATTTTGAATAAATAAATATGTGTTCAAATCGCAAACCATTAGGGTCCTCTATAATACTAATAAGAACATTAGTTTTTCCACATCCAGATGGTCCAACCACTAATCCCCTTTTACTATTTCCATCAAATAATTGTCCATGTTTTCGAAAATTATTTTTTGCGACATCATGATCTCGAATATTGATTGTATAGGATTGTTTTTCGATCCGCATCTTAGACATTAACTAAATGATTTTAAACTTACAGGTTTTTATATATAAGCAACTTGGTGTCAGAAAATTTTTCATTTCATCCAAAGATTTATAACATGACTATATCTTATCCAAATCGCATTAAACGCAAAAGGACATTCAAAAAGAGAGGAAGTGGTGTCCTAAATACACTAATTAATAAAATTCCTTTCGAACTGCATCTTCCAGGTTATAACTTTTGTGGTCCGGGAACCAAATTAGAAAAGAGACTTGCACGAGGTGACAAAGGAATAAATCCCTTAGATGAGGCGTGTAAAGTGCATGATATTGCATATTCAGCTTCAAAAGATATAAAAGGTAGACATGTTGCTGATAGTTTATTAGCTCAGAAAGCTTTGGAACGGTTCAAAGCAAAAGACTCAAGTTTTGGTGAAAAAGCTGCTGCTTTAGGAATAAGTGGAGCAATGAAAGTTAAAACGAAATTAGGAATGGGGATGAAAAGAAGGAAAAGGAGAACAAGGGGTCGTAAAGGACGTGGAATTTCATTAAACAAAGCTATTTCACTAGCCAGAAAGGGAATTCAAGGAAAAAATATTAACAGTTTAAAAGCAGGTGCTAAAATAGCGTTAGCATCTATAAAAAAATATGGTAGGGTATCTACTCCAAAAAGGAGAATCCTACCAATTCCAAAATCTGGTGGATTCTTACCACTTATACCATTATTCGCAGGATTATCTGCTTTAGGCGCTCTAGGTGGAGGTGCAGCTGGAATTGCTAAAGCTGTTAATGATGCGAAAGCTGCAAAACAAAAATTAGAAGAAGAGAAAAGACATAATCAAACTATGGAATCTATTGCGGTAGGAAAAAAGGGAAGTGGACTTTATTTAAGACCATACAAATCAGGTTGTGGCTTATATCTTAAACCATACTCAAAAAACTGTTAAACAAAATACCTCGAAAACCGCTCACAAACATTGATATAGTTAAATATGTTAAACAACTAAAAATACCATACTTTCGAGGTATTTTTATGAGAAATAAACTACCAAAAAAAATTAAAAAAACAGAGTGTGGAATAATTAATTTAGACGAATCTAGGGGGGAAGGAAGTCACTGGACAGCTTATGTTAAAAAAGGAACAAATATAATATATTTTGATAGTTATGGAAATTTACGTCCTCCGCTTGAATTAATTAAATACTTTTATAGTGATGGTAAAAACAACATAATACAATATAATCATGATCAGTATCAAAGGTATAATGCAACCAATTGTGGACAACTATGTTTAAAATTTCTTTATAAAAACATGTAACGAATATTTTCAAATTTATTCCTTAATAGAAGTCTAAAGAAACATGTCATATAGTTTTGTAATTAGTGGTAATTCTTCTACACTAACAGTAGAGTTTAACCCGCCAATATATTTAGACGAAAATTTTGAATATGTTATCGGTCTTATTAATTTTGAAACTTTCAATGCTATTCCGAATATTGATGCAACAAATAATTTGTTTATTTATAATCAGACGAATGAATTTAGAATACCATTTGGAAGCTATGAAATAGATGACTTAAATACATTGTTACAAAAACATCTTGATAAAGAAGGCTTAAGTTTTCATCTTTTCCCCAATAATAATACTTTACGAACTCACATTAAAACAACTTTTCCAATAACTTTTCGAGAAGGCACGATAGGAAAAATACTTGGATTTGATAATAAAGAATTGAATGCAAATCAAGAATATATATCAGATCGACCCGCTGAAATTATTCGGGTAAACTCCCTAAATATAGATTGTAGTGTTGCAGAAGGATCTTATTTAAATGGAAAACCAGTTCATATAATTCACCAGTTTTTCCCCAGTGTAGGTCCTGGTTATAAAATAATAGAGTCACCTCAACACATTATTTATTTACCTGTAACAGTTAAAATTATAGACAAAATTACACTTAAAATACTCGACCAAGAAGGTGACATCGTCAATTTCAGAGGAGAAACCGTGACGGTAAGACTACATCTTAAGAAAATAGAAGAATAATGGTTTTTTTATATAACAAAAAGACAAATTTCGCTCATCAACAAAAGTTTAATATAAGTAAAGTCAAGCAAAATTCAATCAGTAAGAGGGTAAACTCTAAGGCGTTAACATCTTCTAACCGCAAATTTCTCGTATCTATAGGTTTCAAGCTTAAAACAAAACAATAAAATGGAACACTTAAATGTGAAAGAAAACATTCTTGTAGATGAATCAATAATGAGTTGGGAATTACTTTCTTTCGATCCATTTAATCCAAATAAACTAGGACCAAATGATGAAATAAGAATTTCTTTGCAACAAACAGGAAAATATCCTTTACCCTGTAAAAGTGAATTATACTTAGAACTAAAGGTCTTAAATGAAAATAATGAACCATTAAAAAATACCTTATTAATTAATAATGCACCAGCATTTTTATTCAAGGAACTGAGATATGTTTTAAATGGAGTTACTATTGATTCTGTACGGGATATTGGAATAACTTCTACATTAAAAGGTTATGCATCATTTAATGAAAATGAAAGTGTAAAACTTCAAAATGGTGGTTGGTATCCGAAATCTAAAAAAGGGGACAAGATTATGACTGATGAACAAGGAAATGTTTCTCTGTGTATTCCTCTAAAAATGTATTCTGGATTTTTTGAAGATTATAATAAAATTATTTTAAATTCACAACAAGAATTAATTTTGATAAGGAGTAATAATGATTCAAACGCGTTAATATCAACGAGCGATAATGAAAAACCAAAAATCACATTAACAAAACTTTGTTGGCGAGTTCCCCATCTTACTGTAGGCATTCCACAAGAATTAGCACTTACCAAAATTGTTGACAGGAACAGTGATATTATTATTACTTTCCGTAGTTGGGAATTAGTTGAATATCCTGAATTATTAGAAACCACGACGCACAACTGGCCTGTTAAAACTTCTACAAAAGTTGAGACGCCACGCCATGTTTTAATCGCTTTTCAAAAAGATAAACGTAACAACCTTAAAATGGATATGAGTAAATTTGATCATTGTGAACTAAGAAATATAAATGTTTATTTAAATTCTGAAAGATATCCTTACAACGATCTTCAGTTAGATTTTACAAATAATAAATTTGCAACATTATATGAAATGTTTTCCGAATTTCGTCAAATGTATTATAACCAACCGGTAGAACCAATCTTCAGTCCAAAAGATTTTAAAGACAACGCACCTATAGTTTATATTAACTGTTCCCATCAAAGAGACTTACTTCAGACCGGTCCAGTAACAATGAGAATTGAGTTTGAGACAAAAGAAACAGTTCCAGCAAAAACATCAGCATATTGTCTAATAATTCACGATAAAGTATTTACTTATAATCCACTAACTAAAATAGTAAAACAACTGTAATAATTATCCCCACTCCAGTTTATAGACTAAATTTATTTCAATCACATCATTCTATAGTTCTAGTAATAATTATGTATTCAAAGGTGATACACCAATGACTTCATCTCAAATGATACATATTGAAATTTTTATTAAAAAAATAAAAATTCTAAAAAAACAAATAAGAGAATACTCTCTAAAAAAATATATCTGCCAGCAATTTTCGTTGCTAAAAATATGCGACTAGTTTTGGATATACAAGGATTTAAGGATGAGCGAAACAACTTTATTCCCAAAGAACTGGCTACGTATGATGGAAGCAGAATTAGTCATTATGTCTTTAAACAACCCTATCCATTAAGTTTTCTTTCCCCTGATTTACACAAGCAAGCTACATGGTTAATGAAGAATCATCACTGCATCAATTGGAATGTTGGATATACCCCATTCCACTATTTTTCCAATATTGTTCAAAAAATGACCGAAGAGGCCCAATTTGTTTATGTTAAAGGAAGTGAAAAGGCTAACTATATTAGAAAATATTGTAAGAAACCTATAATTGAAGTAGATGAACAACCAATTCTACATCCATCAACACCTAAATGCTTTTTCCATATTAAGTCGCCGTCTATGTGTGCACTTTCAAATGTACTGTATATGTATGATAATTTTTTTATGAATGAATAAAAAGACTGATTAAATATATTACTGTTTCATTTCTCCATATGGTAATTCTAATACATACAAGTGATTACAAGTATAATAACCTCTTAAACAACCCCATTTTCATTTAAAAGGGACTAACATTAAATACATTATTTCCACAAATCAATAAAAATATTATTGTTCATATTTATTTTTTAATACAGAAATGTTGTCATATAATTCTAACCGATAAAATTTAATCACTAACTTTACAAAATCCTTTGTCTTTAAAAAGTCTAAACAAGCTTGCGCTGCTTCTTGACATATTGATGCATGTTCCATATATTTTATGTATAATATTACATCTTGCGCTTCCATATCCTCTTCAGCTCCAAGTGCATAATATTTCGAACATGCTTCTGACATAATAAGATCTTCATACATTTCACTGACTAAAGTCTCCATATTTACACTTCACCAAAAATCACAAAATCACTAAGACCAAAGTTCGTCACATTCTTTCTCAGCTTCCTTTATTAAATTGAACACCTCCGATTCACTATCTGAGATATATTTTTTGAAAGTAAGCACCTTCCTAGAAAATCCATTATTTGAAAAATTTCTTATTAACTGTAGAAGATCTTCATTTTCATAAAAATCACGACAAATATCTATACCCTTTTCAAAATATTCCACCGTATCAGTGTAAAAACGAGTCCATCCTGGTTTACTTTCTAAAGCAAATCTTTGATACCAAATACTTTTATTAATAAACTCTTTTTCTATTCGTTGAACTTCCTGCAACACTTCTTCATTCACAGACATTTTAACCTTACTGAAAACTAAAACTAAATTAAAGTATCACCTCTATGCACAACTTATACATCTCCTGTCCCTCTACTTTGATGGTTAGAGTGGGATTTAACCTTGTTTTTTTTAATTGTGTATGTGACCAATCAATGTCTTGCGGAGGTAAAATTTTACATGGAGTAAAATTATGAGGTAAACTAATTATAGGGAGTTAAACTAATTATGATATGCTAATTGGGTCTCTCAGTTCAGAGGCGGAGGTAAAAAAAATATTATTTTAATATATGGACTAAAACTAATTAATTATAATATATGGAGTAAAACTCATTAATTTTAATATTTAAATTTATGTAAATTAGGAGGAGTAGAGTAATTTCCCTATGTATAACCTACTTACTGTTGTTCTCGAGCGCAACTCTCGATTAACATTTCGGAGCATTTTACGATTTATTTGCAATACACAATTTATAATGACATTCTCTAAATTTTGTATATTCCTAGAGGGTCGATGTTTGTACACAGGGTTCTTTAGGTATCCCCACATAAAAAAATCTAACGGAGTCAGATCTACAATTCTACAATTGACAGGACAAAATCGAAAAAATAGGTGTTCGCCGGACGCTCGCTGTTGCAATGGTTTGAATCTAATGAAATGACTGTATCAAGATTTTATTAAGATTTTTCGCACATAAATTTAACAACCAGGTCTATTTAGTTGTACTTAAAACTACCAAAGCAGGCTCTGAAATTAAAACAACCAAATAATCTAGTAGGTTAAAAACAACAGAAAAATGTCAAACAAATTATAATTTGTTTGATTTCAACCTATGTCATTGGTTTATGTCTCGCATCTTACTAAGTTTGATATTTTACATAAGTTTATTAATATTTTATTCCTTGAAATGGCACCCACAGTACTTCTTCAGGAAAAGATAGAAATTATTTTAATTTCTGGAGATAATTACAAAAGCCATAGAGAAACAGCAGCAATTTTTAATGAGAGGCACCCCGATAAATCCCTCCATTATTCCACAGTATCTCGTCTAGTCAATAAATTTAAAGAAACGGGATCGGTAGAAAATCAGTATAAAGTTTCCCATGAAAAACCGGTAACAGGTGACGAAGGTTCTCTGGATGTGTGTTTGTCGATCACAGAAACACCCCAATTAGCAGTTAGTCAAATATCGGAGATCACTAACATTCACGAAAGATCTGTGCGGAGGATATTAAAAAGAAACAAATTTCATCCGTACAAACCTAAATTTGTACAAGTATTAAAAGATAGGGATTATGACGCCCGCTTCGATTTTTGTGCCTGGTTCCAGGGTATGATTGAGGAAGATTTTAATTTCCCAAAGAACGTTCTTTTCTCGGATGAAGCTACATTTACCTCTAACGGAACCGTCAGTTCACAAAACTGTAGATGGTGGGCCACCGAAAACCCAGACTTTGTAATTCAGAGTAAAGACCAATATAGTTTTAAGGTTAATGTGTGGTGCGGAATTTTCAACCTCAGAATAGTGGGACCTTTTTTCTTTAGAGACAATTTAAATTCAGAACGATATTTAGAATTTCTACAAACTGAGATATCTGACTTTTTAGACAATTTGTCATTAGCCGAAAGAAGAAATTTATACTTTCAACAAGACGGAGCTAGCATTCATTCCACAAATGAGGTGAAGAGATGGCTGGATCAAGAATTTGGAAACCAGTGGATAGGACGGTTTTCTGAAAATCCGTGGCCTGCGAGATCACCAGATCTGACTCCGTTAGATTTCTTTATGTGGGGATACCTAAAGAACTCTGTGTACAAACATCGACCCTTTAGGAATATACAAAATTTAGAGAATGTCATTAGAAATTGTGTATTGCAAATAAATTGTAAAATGCTCCGAAATGTTAATCGAGAGTTGCGCTCGAGAACAATAGTATGTATGGAGAGAAATGGTGGTCATACTGAGTTTTAAATTTTGTGCACCCAAGGAAAAACAATGATTTTTTATGTTGTTAGTACAGAATTTGACTACTTTTAAGTTTTTCTTACATTGGTTTTCGTTTATGAAATTTCGATTAAATAAACAGGTAATTTTTTGTTTATTATCTATTTTACTCCCCTTAACTTTACAAAAAGTCGAACTTCAGATATATTTAAGACGATTAAGGTTTTCTCAATGTAATCTCATTGAAATGTCTCTAAAATTTTGACACTGCTGCTAGATACAAATCATTGCAACAGCTAGCGTCCGGCGAAATCCTGTTTTTTTTAATTTTGTCCTGTCAATTGTAGAAAAAACTACTACATTCGTTTATTTTCATCCAGATACATGGGCTTTACATTAGCCAAGCTATCTAAACGAAAAAAACTGGAAATTTGTAAATCGATAAAAAAATATTTAAAAAAAATTGAGTTTTCCAATTTTTTTAAATAAAATCTTAAAATTTTGCACAAGGACCTAGAATTTAATTCTAAGCAATTTTTTCAAATAACTTTTTTTGATATCTCGTCAACTAACCTCACTTTTTGTAAATTAACAACTTTTTTTTTAATTTGACGCTATACCAGTGGTCACGTGACGTATGTCAAAATCGATTTTTAGGTTATCGGACATGCAGAACCGATCCCCCGGAAATGTTTTTCCAATACTCACCTAATAAAAATTTTTCCCATATGTTGCGAACTTTTTGCCGGTCACTGTATATATATATATATATATATATATATATATATATATATATATATATATATATATATATATATATATATATATATATTATATAAACTAGCGGAAACAATTGAAGGACCTTTGATGGACTTTAATGGCGGCATTGACTTTTGAAGAACAAACAACAACAAATTTAAATTGTAATTACTCATAACTACACAGAGAGCGTTTTTACACACAGGTGAAATAGCAATAATAAAATTTCTTAAACATATATAAATGCATTTACGCGAGGTACCTACTTTCGACTCATAAGTACATAATATACCATTAGGTATCATACATTTTTGAAAATATACCTACTTTTAAGACTGTTGAAATGAAGCAACTAATTACTTGACTGTAACAAAAATAGTTTTGAAAATGTTTAACTTACCTGTAGCTGCTTCAATGAAAAAAAGAAAATGTTTGAAACAAAACAATAAAGCCCATTGAAACAAGCTACTGCGCGATTATTGAAACAAAAGTGCACTTTCTTGATCCAAACAGATTATTCTTGGACCAAGAATAAATTTCTTGTCTTAAATAATTACCATTAAAACAATTTGGATTTCTTGATTGAAGAAATCCTTTTTTTTTGGCTGTGTAGGTACGGTTATTAAAGACTTTAATTACCATAACTTATCGCAACGCTGTAGTACGAGTGTTTGATTTCAACCGTTATTAAACAACTGCTATCAGTAAGGCAGTTTAATAACTGTACGTAATGTTGTTAGTACCACAACTAAATGACAATATATAGGATAATTCGGGTAAAATGTTATTAACACGTAAACTGATACTAGCAAAACGCTTTAACTACTGTAAGTCAGAAATGTATGAAGGGGGCTATGCAATAACTTTAGAAAGATCACTTTAATAATGGGTATAAGGTCATTTGAATGCCGTTATTAAAAAAATAGCAGTAGCAAGTAAATATTTCATTATGGTTATTAATGCAATAGCTGTAATGCACTTTAATAAACTCATTTCCCTGCTCAGTTCAGCAGAAATGTGGAGGTATAGTCAAAGATATTCCTTCGTCACTGTTGCTGCTGCAAACCCAATGTGAAAGAATGGGTGGTAGGAAATTTTTAAAAAAGACCAATTTTTTCCTATTCCTTCACCATTTTGTCACAATTCGCGCGCTTTCGCCAATGCAGCAGACCTCCGGCAATCGCGCGCTGTAAAAAAATAACGCGTAAAGCTTCGGACTTCTGGTTTTGACCATTCGCGATAGAGGAGGAGTAGTTGTTCCATATCATACTATAATTTGTGCTTGCTGAGCTTCCGCGCGCGTTTGCTCGCAGGAAATTTGTACGAAAGACCTATTTTTCGCGCATGATCCCACTTTTATCCGACCGTAAAAACCTCGGGAAAACCGCCGGAACCGCATAGGAACACCGGAAACGCATCGCGTCGGACCACGCCCAGCGATTTATTTTTCGCCTTTTCCACCTTTAAACGGCCGCCGTACAACTTTCGGGAACACCGGAAATGCAGCCGTACGAGAAACGGAACACCGGAAATGCAGTCGTACGAGAAACGGAACACCGGAAATGCAGCCGTACGAGAAAGGCACCGAAACACGCCAGGGGGCGTAACTGCTACGAAGAAACATGAAATTCATGTTATCTCCCTTATTATAACAGGTACGAAAAAATGTCGCGAAACAAAATTATGCGGCATTATTCAAGCTGTTAAATGATGTTTTTAAAGTTATAACTCATCACCCAATTTTCCGAGATAACATGAATTTCATGTTTCTTCGTAGCAGTTACGACCCCTAGCGGTCGAGTTACGAACTTTAAAATAATTTCCAGCCATCTTTCTCGCCAACTTTCCTTATAAGGATTGTTTTCCTAAACCTCTAGGCCTTGCCATTGTCGAGATACAGCCGCTCCGTAGCCTATCCGGACACCCTGTATAACTTCTTCAGGAGTTGATATATTTTTGAAAAGCATACGGCGTTTAAGTTGCTAAATCTTAGTGTAATAGATGCTAACCTTTTTAGATCTTAACACTTTTTAACAAAAATGACAGAAACGGTATCACATCTTTCAATCCCTAAATAGAGCCCGGGGCATAAATTTTACATTTGAAATTTAGGTCTTAGACCCTTTTTAGGGATTGAAAGATGTGATACCGTTTCTGTTATTTTTGTTAAAAAGTGATAAGATATAGCAACTTAAACGCCGTATGGTTTTCAAAAATATATCAACTCCTGAAGAAGTTATACAGGGTGTCCGGATAGGATACGGAGCGGCTGTATCTCGACGGCAATGGTAATGCCTAGAGGTTTACGAAAAAAATCCTTATAAGGAAAGTTGGCGAGAAAGATGGCTGGAAATTATTTTAAAGTTCGTAACTCGACCGCTAGGGGGCGTAACTGCTACGAAGAAACATGAAATTCATGTTATCTCGGAAAATTGGGTGATGAGTTATAACTTTAAAAACATCATTTAAGAGCTTGGATAATGCCGCATAATTTTGTTTCGCGACATTTTTTCGTACCTGTTATAATAAGGGAGATAACATGAATTTCATGTTTCTTCGTAGCAGTTACGCCCCCTGGCGGTCGAGTTACGAACTTTAAAATAATTTCCAGCCATTGCTCACTTTCCTTATAAGGATTTTTTTCCTAAACCTCTAGGCCTTACCATTGTCGTCGAGATACAGCCGCTCCGTATCCTATCCGGACACCCTGTATAACTTCTTCAGGAGTTGGTATATTTTTGAAAACCATACGGCGTTTAAGTTGCTATAGTGTAATAGATGCTAACCTTTTTAGATGTGAACACTTTTTAACAAAAATGACAGAAACGGTATCACATCTTTCAATCTCTAAAAAGAGAGATAAGATAATGTCAACTCGCATTTACGAGTATTGCTTTATTAGAAAATTATGAATTGTTAATGCCGACACTTCTTCTATATGTCTTAGAATGAGTTATTTTTTCGAGCTCCGAACCTCTAAATGCGGTGCGCGGTTAGATAAAGCCCTCAATACTACACTATCTGTTTAAATTTGTTATTATGCAGTATTGAGTCTTTCATTTTATGTCGGGGCCCCCAGGGGACCGGATTTATAGGAATATAGTCCTCATGTGCCTCAGTTATGCACTGATGGTTGTTTACATGTTTAATATTATAACACCAAATAAAGTAAATGCCATCATTACATTAATTTAAATAAAACAATATAATATACTATATTATACAGAGCTTATTTACATTAAATAAGTAAGATACCTATCTACTGTTATACAGTGGGGGCATAAAGTCTGGAAACACCTAGTTTTTTACGAAACTATACATTTTCGGAAGAAACGCCGAAACACGTCGATTTTGTTCTCATTTTCTACACATTCTGAAAATATTTGATTATATACAGGGTGTGCCATAAAAGTTGGGCATTTGTCAAATTTGATTTTTTAAATAGAACACCCTGTATATTATTCCATTTTTGAATTGTGCGTTAGAAAATCAACATCTTTTGTATAAACCACCCTTCCTCTAAAATCAATTGTTTGCGAGATATTGCAACTTGAAAATTGTTAGCCCGCAAAATTAAATAAAGTCAAATAATAATTTAACACATTTTTATTTTAACAACAACAATCCAACTGAGACAATTTTAACGCAGCAAATGCTGAAATTGTTGACCGTTAACTTCCCGGCAATATCCTAGCCTATCCGTAAACTCCTCTTGTACCTTACGGATGAAAGGTGGTGAAATTTGCCGAATTTCATCCCTTATGCGATTTTTTAAAGCTTCTATGTTAGGAGGTCTGATAAAGTAAACTTTACTTTTTAAATAACCCCACAGGAAATAATCAAGGGGGGTCAAATCCGGTGACCTCGCAGGTCATTCTATGGGGCCACGACGTCCTATCCACCTGTTAGGAAATATCTCGTTGAGATATTGCCTAACAGCTAGCGCATAGTGAGGTGGGGCCCCATCTTGTTGAAACCACATTGTTAAGGCTGGTGTATCAGGCTCATCACCTGGATACCGCTGAACTAAGGCAGGAATTAACTCTACTTGCAAAAAGTCTAGATACATTTGGCCGGTCAAATTTTCGTCAAAAAAATAGGGACCAACAATCTGGTCTTGAAATATTCCTGCCCAAACGTTGACTTTTTCGGGATGCTGCGTATGAGCCAGTTGAGCCGAATGGGGATTCTCTTTAGACCAATACCAGACAGTACCATTGAGAAATAAGGTAGCTTCATCCGAAAATAAAACATTTGCACAAAACAAGGGATCCATGTTGCACCGTTCTTGCATATTTTCACAAAACTGGAGTCGGCGGTCATAGTCATCTTCGTTTAATTCATGTATTAGTCTTATTTTGTATGGATGATATTTCTCTTTATGCAGAATATTTTTCAATGATGACTGACACACGTTTAAATCTAATGCCACTTGATGGGTTGACAAATGTGGATTCTCGTTGTAACTGAGTAAAACATCTAATTTAATATTATCATCTACTTTGGGCCTACCTGTCCTGGGCAGATCTTTTACAGTCCCATGTTCATGAAATTTTTTGATAATTTTGCTGACTGTCGATTTTGTAATTGCTTGTCGCTCTGGATGTGTGTTATTAAAAAGTTCGCAAACTTCGTCAAGATGCCTACGACGATCTCCCCAGCCAAACATCATAAGGATTTCAATCCTTTGGGTCTCGGAAAGCATATTTTAAGATACAAATTACTATCTTATTTAAATGTGTTTGATTTTTGACACAACTATCATAATGGGACATGCTGGTTTCCAGGGTAGTGCAATAATTCAAGGTGTAAGAATTACCAATTTTCAAGTTGCAATATCTCGCAAACAATTGACTTTAGAAGAAGGGTGGTTTATACAAAAGATGTTAATTTTCTAACGCACAATTCAAAAATGGAATAATATACAGGGTGTTCTATTTAAAAAATCAAATTTGACAAATGCCCAACTTTTATGGCACACCCTGTATATAATCAAATATTTTTAGAATATGTAGAAAATGAGAACAAAGTCGACGTGTTTCGGCGTTTCTTCCGAAAATGTATAGTTTCGTCAAAAACTAGGTGTTTCCAGACTTTATGCCCTCACTGTATAATGTAAAAATGTATCTTTTATCTGAAAATTTAACAAATGCATTGATAGATTTGGCTCCGTAATCTCTTCAATCATATTTAACTTCGATGTAAAGCGTCACCAGTTCAATTTTTGTTTTTCCATGGCATGGTTTAAAATTCGCAGTTTTTAAAATTTTTCCTGCACCAAAGCACAAGAAGCTATTTATTTATACCTTTAACGGAAAAATATGGAATTTTAATTATTTAGGACTGTGTTCTTAGATGATTAGGGAAGAAAATAAACCAAAAAAGAATCGTTAAATAAGAGAAATAATATAGAATAATGCCTTTTAAAGATGAATTTTGATGGAAAAAACAGAAAAAATGAGTTTTTACCCCCGTAAATCCGGTCCGGAATCACAGCCATTCGGGATTCATTTTAAAGCCTGATTATATCTCCAAGGAATAGCGTTGAAAAAGTTTTAAGAAATTAGATAGGAAAAGATACAGAGTGATTCAAATGTAGAGATGTCGTGAAAAAAATCGTCATAAATCGAAACTTAATTATGGCTTGCTCCTTTCCTATTAGGAATAAAGGAACTAAAATATACGTTTGTAACGTATTTCGGCGAGCTCTTTCCGATAGGGCACATGGAATTTCGATTTGAATCCATTTTGACCCCCAAAAAAAATAGAAACCGTCAAAAATTTGCATGAAAAATCGTAATTTCCAGTTTTTCCCAAATTATGCTACATACACAGTATAGGGAAGCGACAACTTCGTTCTTCGAAAGTAAGATGTCTGGGTCCTGTATGAAGGATGTAACGTAGATTTAGTAGTAGGTAGCTGTTGTCTAATGTGTATGGAGGATGTAAGGTGTATGGTTATCTTGTCGCAGGTAACGTGTGCCATGGTGGTTTCGGAGTGATACCTGTCGCCACGTAGGTATAAGAGTCCCTGAAGAGATAAGGGGGGCAATAAAAATCATATTTTTGACACTTACATCCACAACAAACCTGTCGTGAGTTCCACTATTACTGGGCATAAATAGTGCCTTTGCAAAAACGGTTTGTGGCGGCAGCTATCATGTCTGAATAGGTAAAAAGTTAGGTTAAGGTGCCATGAGCATAGGCGGTGCGGAAACTTATGTCTGCGACATTTCAATTGCGCAAAAAGTGGGAGGTATGAAAAGAGAACAATAGTCTGCCACATTCTACATACGTGTAGGTGTGTGTCAGTAATGAGCAATAATTTTATCTGGAGGTTATGTCGACTCAACACGCGAATTTTGAAGAAGTTGAAAAAAAGTGCAAACATTGTAAAAAAAAAGTAGTTTTATCGTTGGATTGCGTTGTTTGTGGCTCCAATTACCACCGTAGCTGTGCGTACCAAGCAAAAGTCGCAGATCGCGAGGAAAACGTAGTTTGTTGTAAAGCGTCCGGAAAAAGTGAGGTTAGCGTAACTACAGGAATTTCGTCCGAGCTAGTTTCTACAAAAATGGATGAAAAGAAGTTAAAAAATATGATAAGAAATACGTTGGAAGAGCTTCTTAATCCCTTTAAGGTGGAAATTGAAAGATCTGTGCAGCATATGTCTGACAGTTACGATGAACAAAAATCAACTTTTGAGGAATTGCTGGATGAAATAAAAGGGCTTAGAAAGGAAAATCGCCTTTTGAAGCAGAGACTGGAGGCTGTTGAGGTTAAATTGGATGAGATCGAGCAAAAGGAAAAAGCAAACAATATGATTGTTGTTGGAGTTCCGAAGCAAAATGAGCATGACATGGGTAAAGTTCTTAAAAAGGTGTTTGAATCTGTTCACGTAACTACAGATGAGAGTGATATTACAGAATGTTTCAGATTAAATAAAAAAGAAGATGGGCCAATATTGGTAAAGTTTAGAAACTATGAAATAAAGAAGGAAATTTTAGTAAAAATCAGGCAAATAAAAGGGACTACTGTAAAAAAATGTGGTCTGCAAGGAGAGGACCGAAAAATATACCTGAATGAAGATTTAACTACCAAAAAAAGGTTATTATTTAAAATAGCCAGGGAAAAGAAAAGTGAAAATGGCTACAAGGCAGTATACTGTCTCAATGGAAGAATATTCATCAGGAAAAATGACAGTGACCCACCTCGCAAGATAACATCTTTAAACGATCTGTAATCAGTTCTCGTTAATATTCTTATTATTAGCTTAAAAAATTGTGAAGTCTTTTCGTAGAACTGAATAACATACTGGATGAATATAAAACATGTAATGCAACTTTTTGTGATAATCTTTCGCAGGTTGCCTACTTTGACAACCCGCTACGTGATATTAATATAATACATGTTAATGTCAGAAGTATATATAAAAACTTTAATGAGTTTTTAGTTTTTCTCCAATCAACGGCCAAAGAATTTGATGTGATTATTATGTCAGAAACGCACATTATTTACAATATAGAAGACTTTAGTATACCTAGGTATACGGGTTTCTGGAATCATGGTACATGTAATAGGTTTGATGGCTCGATGGTTTATATCAAGGATGAAATATTACAAAACAGTTGTGTTGTAGAAGTAAGAAGTACGAAATGTGTCAAAGGTACATTGGTTAAAAATGGTTTAAAGATGGATATATTAGGATTTTACAGATCACCTTCAACTAATATAGATGACTTTATAAATAATCTTGATACTATTCTAAAAGAGCATACTGCTGGAGACCCAAATCAAATATGTGTTCTCGCTGGAGACTTTAATATAAACCTGTTGGATATGGCTTCCCCACAAGTTAACAACTATGTGACTGTGCTTAACAGTCATGGTTTTTGTAGTATGATTAATAAGGCAACACGTGTTCAGGGTAATTCAGAGAGCTGTATTGATCATTATTTTGTTAAATGTAAAAATGCAATATATGAAAATATTAGTAGTGTTGTACTGAGTCGAGATCTAACGGATCATTACCCAATTCTCTTAAATATAAAATTAAATAGAGTTGACAATGCTCCCAAAAATAAGTATATGAAAAAACTTAATTATCAGGCACTTTCAAGGTTATTATCAGAGTCAGAATGGGGTGATGTTCTCAAATATAATGATGTCAATGTTTGCACTAACAACTTTATAGATAAACTTAAAAATTATATAGAAAAATGCACAAGTGTCCACAAAATTAATAATAAAATGAAATGTTTAAAACCTTGGATCACTAGTGAGCTTTTAAAATCTATTCGAAAAAGGGATAAATTGAAAAAGCAATGTACCATTAACCCAAATAATTTAAATTCACTTAATGTATATAAAAGGTATAGGAATGATCTGTCAAAGTTAATAAAAAAATCAAGATATGACTACTATAAACAAAAGCTAGGGCAATGTTTAAATGATTCAAAGAAGACTTGGAGTGTGATAAGAGAGGCCACTGGTGATCAGGGGAATAAACAAGAAATGAAACATATTAAGGATGGGAATAATGTGACTTTAACTGAACCAGCTGAAATTGCAAATGAGTTAAATTCTTATTTTAGTAAAATTGGTGAAGTCTTAGCTAAGGATATTGTACCTCCTAGCCATGCGAGTATCAGGATGCAGGGGCCACCAAATCCTCATACATTTTATTTAACTCCGGTTACAAATAACGAACTGATTAATCAGATAAATAGCTTAAAAAATGGAGTAAGCTGTGGCGAAGATGGAATAACATCTGAGGTTATAAAAACAAATCATAGGTTCTTACTTAATCCCCTAAAACATATTGTAAATTGTATTTTTGGTGGTGGGGTGTATCCTGACGCTCTCAAGCTGGCAGCTATTGTGCCTGTTTACAAACAAGGAGAAAAGGCATTAGCTACTAATTATAGACCGATAGCCTTAATAAGCACGATTAGTAAACTAATTGAAAAATGTATAAAATATAAAGTTATGCAGTATCTAGAAAAATATAAACTACTTTCAAACAATCAATTTGCTTTTACGGGAGACTCTAGTACAGAGGTTGCTTTGTGTAAAGTGACCGAGGAAATTTTTCGGGGATTGGATGCTGGGAATAGAGTGGTGGGTATATTCTTGGACCTTAAAAAGGCTTTCGACACTGTGGCGCACGGAATTCTTCTGGAGAGACTACATGACATAGGCATTCGGGGAACAGCAAATGATCTATTTAAATCATACTTAACAGGCCGAACACAAAAGGTTAAAGTGTCAGGTATAATGAGTGACTCTCTCCGGGTGGGCTTCGGGGTGCCGCAGGGTACGGTCTTGGGCCCGCTTCTCTTCAATATATACATGGATGGTGTCTTGTCAATATGTCAAACAGGGAGGGTTTTCTGCTTTGCAGATGATACTGTAGCCATTGTTACTGGAAATTCTTGGGACTTAGTGACGGAAAAAGCCGAAAAGGCAATTAAGGAGTTAAAGGTCTGGTTGGATTGCAGTTTGCTATCTTTGAATGTTGACAAGACAAAATTCATGACTTTTGGATTAACGCAAAGTACTCTACCCCAGTTCCAGCACTTGACGATACATAAGCATGGCTGTGCAATGAACACAAACACATGTGACTGTATTCAGAAAATAGAGAGGAGACCATTTTTGAAGTATTTGGGGATCTTAATTGATGAGACTCTAACATGGAGAAATCAAATAGAGTATACCACAACAAAAATTCGGAAATTGATCTATAAATTTTTCCAACTTCGCAACATCTTACCCTTGAAGACTTTAAGAATGGTTTACTTCTCTTTGGTTGAGTCTATTCTTACTTATGGCATAGTAGTATGGGGAAATGCTGGTAGAACCATTATGTCGGCACTGTATGTTGCCCAAAAGTATATAATAAAAATAATGTATTTTAAAAATAAAAGATTTTCTACACAACAACTATTTCAAGAAAGCAGTTTATTAACTCTTGAACAATTATACATAAAATCAGTAATGAGATTTATGATTAAATATCCCTATTATAAAAACAGTCCTCAGCACCAAATAAATACAAGAACAGCAGCCCGACATGATGTGTTGGTGCCATTGGTGGGATGTGTTGCTGCCCAGAGACACATTATGTGTACAGGGCCCAAGATATGTGACTTTTTGTTTTTTCATCTGGATAGCTACCAGGTTTTCGCCGAAAATCGTGCGGTCTTTAAAATGAGGTTTCGAGATTAACGCTTCGGCTCCCAACCTTCTACCAATATTTTCCCAATGAGAAACAAGTTTAACATCTACCCGTTTCTCCACATTTTCCATCGTTTTACCAAACACAGCGTTGTTCATAAGTTTGAAGAAATCCTTTTCAAACTTATTTTTCGCTTTATTACGCATCGCTGTGTTTAGGTCAATGTATTTCTTTAACCATGGTGATTGATCAAAAGATATAACGCGATGAATTTTTGTGAGCTTAAGCCCATAATCTAAAGCCTGACGCAAATTTTGATAATGAATAATATATTTTTCTTTTTTAAGAAAGTTGGGTATTAATTTTGTAATGTCTTGGAATTTTGATTCCGGTGGGGCTATGGATTCTGGACAAAAGGGTAGTTCGTTGTGTAAGTAATGCAACTGTTCGGGATATTCTAAATCTACCTCTAATATGTAGCCAGTTTTAGAATCATTCGCGACATTCATGTAATCTAAACTTTGAATTTCGGTCTCATCCAACCACTTAAAATTCCCCGTTGGTAAATATTGTGACATGGCTGCACCATATAGGTTGGTGGCGTCCAAATACATGATGTAGGAAGTAGGTTTGGAAGCGTCATAATGAGGTATAAATTGATTGTTCGCAAAAGCTTTTCTAACGCTACACTGACTGACCCCACCACGAATACCGTGTTTAAAGAAGTGTACCATGTCTGGATCTGTCAGTAATTCTAAGTTAATTGATGTGGCCTTGAGTGCGGCGTCCATCGAAAGAGCGGGCGCTGTGAAGTACTGCGCAGGGTCTAGACCGCAAGTGCTATGGCACACGTCTCTAAAACTTTCAAACACATCTGTTAATAATAAGACGTCGGATTTTAAATAAATATCTGAATATTCGCCTAAAGTTTTGCATTCAAATAAATTCCACACAGCCCAAGCACGCTTGTAATCCTCTGTACTAATGTCTTCTTTTTTCAGCTGGTTGTAAAAGTCTTTATGTGATGGAAGCTTAGTATCGTTCAATTTTGCGAAACTATCCACGTAATTATATGGGAAGACACCCTTCTGTCGAATAAGCTGAAACTTATTTTCTTCCGCGAAATATTTCCTAACTTCTCGACGTTGTTCTGGTTTTAAATTTTGACTAAGTTTATCTAGACCGCTGGCCATGAAACGAAAACTGTCGAGGAAGCGTAATTTTAAAAATACCTGCCGTTGTTTGCCATCCCTGTTCTCGATGTTATCCACCAAAACATGCTTAGTAAATGATATATACTTTTCCTTGTTTTGGGGGATAACATCCAGCTTTTCTTCGGTGGCAGCCAATTCCTTAACAAATAGGTGGGAATCAAAGTTGGACATATTATGGAAAAAGATGGGTATAAATTGTGGGATTTTGTAATTAAGGTTGCATACAGAGTGCGCGGCCGCCCGATAGGAGCCATTTGTATGATCATGATCGTGCACGCGATCGTTTAGCGCTACATCAAATGGCTTTTCGCAAATATGACATACCGGAGCATTTTGATGCTCAATCTCTTGTTCCGCAGAAATAGGTATCATGGGTACTACTTCCTTCATAAAGCGATTATAGATTGATTTACAATCAATCTCTAAACGTTTTACGAATTCTTTGTGAGCATCCGGACCTCTATAGCTTTGGTAAATCGAATGAGCATCATCAAAGTCACATTTGATGTAGTAACCGAACGAGTACGGCACATGTTTGTGTGTTCTCACAGTATATGACGTATCGGGATCCTGCGCATTTTCCTCTGCATCCAGGGGCTCAAGGATAGTTTCGAAATCGGCATAAACAACGAAAGGTACTTTTAATTTCTTTTCAAAGTTTGTAAATTTCAAAATATTCTCGGGAATCTCTTCGCCATATTTATTTTTTTTCAAATCTGCCGTTGGGACTTTAGCTAAAACGTGCCCGCAATCATGTTCTTGATGGGCCTTTAATTTTTGTTCGGAATAAAAATATGATAAACACCCATCACATAAATACTTGGTAGCATGGCGTGAAGATAATTGTCTTGAGATCAGGCGAGATAAACTTCTTATTAAGCAGTAATGACTATTACCATAATCATCACTGATTACTAACAAATTTACATGTCGCTCCCTATTATGAGACTTTGTAAAGTATAAGGGACCAACGACTTCAATAATATTTTTACCATCTTCGAACAATTTCTCCAGTCCGTATATGTTGATAGAAATATTATTGAGTCGTTCAAACTTAGTTACATCGGAAAGTTTAATCGGAAATTCCATACCTGTGAAGTCCAGCTCGTTCTCAAAAGGCAAATAGCTCGCGACTCTATATGGATGTTGAGTCCAATGAACTGGATGTAGGGCGGCTAGGACTGACCACATGAAACATTTTTGATCGGTGTTCTGGATGTTCAAGACAGCTTTCTTTGCTTCAATCTCCTTTGGCAGCGGGATGTAGGAAGATGGCTTCAGAGGCTGGATCTTGTTGATTCCTAATTCTAAGTGGAGAAGCTGCTGAAGCGTCCACCCTGTAACAATAGAGATATCAATTAGCGAGAAATCTTAAACAGTTTGAATTTTTTTTGCAATAGTTTTACACTTACCACTATCCTTTTCCATAAATTCGGAATACTTCCGGTCTAGGATGACGATGAACTGCTCACACAACTCCTCCAAGTCCGTAGCCCCATTCACCATCTGGTACTTGCTGTTGAAGGACTTTACCTCTGATGACTCGCTCGACTGCAGGAGGAAGCGGCCGAAAAGCTCCAGTCCAACCTTAAGCTGCTCGTACTTCGCGCGGATGTCTCCCACCAACTTGATGAATTTCTGCTTGAGATGTTGTAGATACTGCTTTACGTTGGTGGGATCCTGGCTTGAAGTAAGTCGGTACGTAGCAATTCGACTCCTGAATGATGTTCTGACCAACTCTACTCCTTCCTCCTCCTGCATCACGCAGCATTTCTCACGATGCCCCAAGGTTCTTAGATGTCCGCTCCATCGGCTCGTAGGAACATCTATTTGGCATGTTGGGCAATGTTGTGCGGATGACGTAGATGGTTCTGAAAATCGGAAATAAATACTTAGTACCTGAGTTCTATAAAGACAAATTTCTTAGTTAGGCTACAGGAAATTTCAATTTTAGCTACTTACCATCTGTTGAAACGAGTCTTGCTCTTTTCGTCATGGATGTCTGCGTGGTCTTCGCTGGTCTTTTGGGAGCTGGGTGTTTCTCCTTCTGGTGGCGAAGAAGAGCCCCCTCTGACGCTTGAGGCTGTCCTTCCTGGTGAATGAGCGACCACAATATTGGCAAACAAGCATTTTCTATAAAAATAAAATATAGTTAGCAACGATTAATACTTTTTAATTCATAATGTTGCGCAATATTCTTTTTACCCGTATAGAACTATTGGCTTATGTGGCAGGCAAACGAGCAAATTATTCTTTTGTAGAAATAATAAAATTGTTTTACATAGTTAAAAGGCGGCTATAATTTTTTACTAATGGGTTGGTGTGGCATACAGACAGACTTGTAATATTTTTTCTACTATAAACACAAATTTCTTATTTTGTAGAAATAATATATCGTTTTTACACAGCTAAAAAGACAACTATAATTGTTTACTAATATATCTGTGTTGCATACAGACAGACTTGTAATATTTTAACACTACTCTAAACACAAATTACTAATTTTTTGTTAAATCATAATACAACACAATAAATTTCCATCGCAGAATTCCTACTATCACTAATTTTTGTTTCTTGATATAATGCATAGAAATAAATGTACTTACCAAATAATATTACACACACTTTACAACACAATAAAACAAAGCACGCGTCTATTTTTAACGAACTGGCTGTTCTCAAGGAAAGTTTTCGAGCGACTGCTGGATCGCTCGACGGTTTCCCGATTAAGAACACGTCTAAAGCGCGGAAAACACGTCGAAACGTATCTAAACTAATAATAGAATATCTCCGCTTGGTTCGTGTAGTGTGATTGCTGCTGTGTTTCGCTTGCCTTATTTGGCTCGCTTTGCCTAGCAATGCTGTTGCAAACTTTCTGGCGTATTGCCAATAATGCGGTGTGCGAGATTTAAAATATTAGAATATACGAGGTGAAGTATATATTACTACGCAAAGATCATTGATAATGGACGCTGCATTGCAGTGTTTTGGGGCTTTAGCAGTATTCTAAGTGATGGTTAAAACAGTTTAACCACTAGAAAGACTGATTCTTTTCAGCCATTAAGGCGCTGGACTTAATAAGCGACAGCTCACAAACGAGTTGGCCGATTGACTTTGGGTTTTTTCCAAACGATTTGTTATGTCACGTTGAACGCGTGATGTATGTTAAATATTAATTTTGGCGTTTAACAAGTGACAAATGACAGTTGACATGTCTTAAATGACTGGTGTCAGTTGACATGCTTTTACGCATGCCTTATAAGGCCATTTTGAACACGTTACGTATATTAAATTTCTACTTGCAAACGTTGGTCCTTCTGGCTGCAAGTCTATATCCCATCAGCACAATATTTTATGTGAAGCCGATAGCCAGGTTGGTTAGAGCGCTGATATTCCAACATCTGTGTCCGGGTTCGAATCCTAGCATGTGCAAAAATGAAGAAAAAAGTTTTTGACGTCATATTCGTGAAATAATAATATTTTAAGGAATAGTACTACCGTCCGATGCAGTTAGGCCCCAAATAGATAGTGTCCAAGTAGTTGATGCCCAAGTAGTTAAAGCCCCAAGTAGTTAAAGCCCCAAGTAGTTAAACCCCAAAGTAGTTAACGCCCAAGAGTGTGACAGTTGACAGATGACGTATGACAGTTGACGTTTGACGTATGACAGTTGACAGATGACGTATGACAGGTGACAGATGACGTATGATAGATGACGTATGACAGGTGAGAGATGACGTATGACAGGTGACAGATGACAGTTGACAGATGACAGATGGCGTATGCGCGCGCAGGTTGGGTTTGATGCTGGCGCATGCGGTATGGTTGGGTTTGATACCGGCGCATGCGGTATGGCTGGTTGGGTTTGACGTCATAGATCACAAGATAAAATCCCACCGGTGGACGGCGGGCTGTAAAGGAATCAACTATACCTACTGGCTTTAGATAAGCATGATGGAGACGCTGCTGACATCATCCCAATTAAGGTCTATTTTTGCCACAAAAATAACATTTGGAAGCAATGGCAGCAAGTGTAGAATCATTTTGCTCGTTTGATGTATGAGTGTTTGAAACTGCGGCATTAATAAAAGAATTGGATGTATAAGAATCAGATCGTTGTTGAGCCATTTCTAATGATCTAGCTGAATCATATGCTTGTTCGAGTGTCAAAGTTGTATTTTCAAGTAATCTTTGTCTAATATGAGCGTTGTTTAAACCTCGGATAAAAGAATCTCTCATGTAATCATCCCTATTTTTATCTGCTGTGACAGATTTGAAATTACATTCTTTGCTTAAAAGTTTTAAAATCTGCAAATATTGATCGATTGATTCACTTACTTGTTGTTTTCTTGTGGATAAAGTATGTCGTGCAAAGATTTCACTATGTGGTTTAACATAAAGTTTTTCAAGAATAGTCATAGCATCTGTATAAGTTTTGCTTTCACTTATAGGTTCAAAAATTGAGGAACTTACATGATTTATCAGCAGATTCAGTTTAGTTTCGTCTTCTGAAACCTTAGCAGCACATAAAAAGTTCTCAAATGTTCGTTTCCAATGATTCCAGAGTTGTGCAGCATTACTTGAGTTTGTATCAATTTCCAGGCGATCAGGTTTGAGTAGTTTACCCATTTTCGATTATGTAATTTTAGGTTATTAAATTATAATAAAAGAAACCTTCACAATTCAGGCTTTAATAAACTAAAATTGTAGTACAAAAGAAACGATTTACAATACTGACATATTATTACATGACATAAAATATTAACAACTCACTATGTAACTAAATACAGTGTAGGTCAATATATATAACATGTTGCCAACCTGATTGGAGGCTTCTAGCTTTTTTAGTCTTTCAAGCAGCTCATTTACGTCATCATAGTACACAAATTCTTTGGGTTTTTCGTTGTATTCCATTAGCGCTCGACCCAATTTTGACGGCGACGACGACGACGACGTCTTCGACCTTGTTGGGATTCTTGTTGTACTTGGAGGTGTTTTTGCTGATTTGGTTCTAAGTTTCGAAACTTCTGCCGATACTGAGAGTAATGGTTTAACAATATTTTTATATTTGTCAGATCTATTTCCTTTTAACTGACCACTATCCCTTCGGTAAAGGTTTGTTCGTAAAAGAATATCTTTGTATTGTTCCTCATCTTCCTTTTTATGATAAATCGTTTTTTTTAACAGAAGATCGTAGAGCCCTTGAGTTCCTCGGTATTCCGTACCGCCTACTTGAATATCACAATTTTTCAAAAAATCAACCCTTAAATCTCCTAGTTTCCATGCATCGGTTTCGGTATCGTGCTTAAGACCCTGTGTGAGATCAATATCAGCTGACTCTCTCCAATATTTTGATATGTATTCTCGAGCAATTTTAGGATATTGATTGATAAAGTCGGGAAATGCAGAAACATTTTCTCTATAAGTGGTTTCTAGATCCTCTTTTAATTGCGGTATGGGTTTTTCTTCTACAAAAACATCCTCATCATCATCATAGTCGATATTGGACAAATCTCCATATTCGATTTCGGCCTCTTTTGATAGGAATTTCGCCGGATAAGGAGGTTCGCTTTGCTTGATTTTACGCTCATTTTCTCGAATTTCTGATTCTTTGACTTTAGTCTTTCGCTTTTTCGTTTTCCGCGATGTCTGTACTGAATTTTCTACAAGTTTATTTAGGGGGTTTGTGATGGGTTTCCAGAACTTGTTTCGTGCTCCATCTCCTTCACCCCGCTCCAACTTTAAAACCAAGTATTTTTTTCTTATTGTATTAGATGCTTCAATTATTCGACGCTTAACATCTTTATCAAGCTTACTAAATTGTGAAGTCATAATAACAACACAGAACAGTAATAATAGTCTCGTATAAATAACAAAACAGCCTATTTCGTGGAAAACACCTTGTTCTTTGAATGAAAAACAGCAGTTACAGGAAACGGCTATGAACAGCTACTCGCAAACCCTGTTTCTAGGGACTTAACACATCTTGCTTTTAAGGCGTCGAGTGTTACACGGAATCTCGAGGGTTTGGGGCTGTAATATTAACTACTGGCATCATCCTCGTGTTTCTTTTCCCGTGTTCGCTACCGTATATTTTCGTGGTAATTTCGTGGTATCTTTGAAAACACTGCGCTATATTATTATCTCTTGTACGTATTCCCTACTATTTTGTCTCTATTTTTTTCTATCTCTTTCTCCGTTTTGACTAGCCCTAGTGTACATCAAGGGGTAGTTTAGTACTTAAAAAGTATCTCTTTCATAGTTTTTGGCTTCTTTCCCTACGATTTGCACGGGTCTCTCTCTCTCTCTCTCTCTCTTTCCCACCTTCGGAATCCTTCCCTTCTTACCGCTAGAGCACTACTATGAAAGTCATATTTTAGCCCTAAAGACATCTATCGATGATCTTATTCGAGAATTTCAAACAGTTTTTACATCAGCCGAACCATCTTTTCCACCTCTATCCCACACCGGAATTTCGTCTACGTACTACTTACCGTTAGGGCGTTAATAGGAAAGCTCCATTTTAGACATTACGACCTTTAACGGTGTTCTTGGCCCCGATTTTTGAAAAAATTTTACCGCAGCTCAAACATCTCTTCCTAGTATTCATTCTACCCTAACGCCATCTTTATCCGAAACTCTGAACAATATTTCTAGTTTGCTTGTATTCATAGCTCTAACTTGTTTAATATTCTTAACTACTTTTGTATTCAAGGTTGCTCCATTTCGATATATATTGTGGTTAAATACATCATTTTTCTAATTACTAGTTTTCTTACATATTCGTACCTCGAAAAACGCGTCTAACCCATTAAAACGACTGTTGCGCTGACCTTGCCTCGTGTCAATTAATTAAGCGCTATTTAGTAATTTAAAATGTCAGCGAAATAATTTGTGTCGTTTCAGCGCGTAATTTAGTTTTTATTTATCTATCTATACTCCTGACACTTTCAACCCCTTTGTAACCCTCTAACGCCTAAACGGCTTAACGGATTTCGATGAAATTTGGGGTAAATATTTTATTAATCCTACCCGTAATCCCTATCTCAGCCAAAACTTTTTAAGGCCCTTCTGGCCTACGCAGGAGAAATGGTCCAAATGGCCTTAATATTTTTGTGGTTTCTGAACCTGGATATCTAATGGTCTTTATGACTTCTATCTACCACCAAAACTTTCCGTTGTCCAACATTTACCGTTGCGGGGTTAGCCGTAATTTAGTTTTTATTTACCGTCCTAAGTTCCTGTGCTCCTGTTACATTACACACCTTTGTAACCCTCTAACGCCTAAACGGCTTAACGGATTTCGATGAAATTTGGGGTATATATTTTATTAATCCTATCCTTAATCCCTATCTAAGCCAACACTTGTTAAGGCCCTTCTGGCCTACGCAGGAGAAATTGTTCAAATGGCCTTAATATTTTTGGGGTTTCTGAACCTGTATATCTAATGGTCTTCATGACTTCTATCTACCCCCAAAAAATCTGGTCTCCACCACTTATCGTTAAGGAGTTCTACGAATTTAAAATATTACTTAAACTACCACATATTACGATCGGGTGTTTTTCGGATAGTAATTTGCATTAACATACATTCGCTTAAAGGGTAGTCATTACTAATACATTTTTTTTTAAATAAGACGTACTAACGGGTGATATCAGATATTTATTCTTACTGCAAGCCTACATCTCTCGAACACAATATTCTCATGTAACTCGATGGCTGGATCGGCTAACGCGCTGGTAATTCCACGTAGTAATATGCTAGTCCCAGGTTCTAATCCTACTATCGGGAAAATAAAGAAAAAAGTTTTTGACGTCATTTTTCCCTGAAATACTTAATACTAATAATATTCTTACGACTTCGTACTAATATCCGATACAGTTCGGCCCGAATTAGATAGTGCCCCCAAGTAGTTGATGCCCCCTTCAGGCCCCCCAGGTAGTTCCAGCCCCAAGTAGTTCAAACCAAAGTACCTAACGCCCAAGAGTGTGACAGATGACACATGACGTATGACAGATGACAGATGACGTATGGCAGATGACAGTCGACAGATGACAGGTGACAGATGACGTATGACAGATGACGTATGACAGTTGACAAATGACCGATGCGCGCGCAATGACATAACAGAACATCCCATCTCCCTCTACTAAGGTAATCAAAGTGTGGGTTACTAACTAAATTATGTTTATGAATTTGAGATTTTGCACAGAGGTTTCTTATACAACGCAGGCATCCACTAAGGTAGGGTTTTTCAAAATTAAACCCCTAAGAGGGTAAAATAGGGGTTTAAACTTTGTATGAAAAAAGAATATTAGATTGTCCTATTAAGTCGAAACTTCATAGAAGTACCCTAAAAAACAAATAGATGTTTAAACACGTGTTTTGCGGTTTTTAGTAAATCAACCTCAGATATTTTCTGTGTACAGGGTGTCCGGATTTCGTTGTAATTGCAGGGTATCTCGGTTGTTATTAGAGATAGAGAGTTGCGGTTTTCGCGAAGTGCTGATACTTTTTCATGAAACTAAAGATGGCATAAAAATATTATTCATGACCCCCTTCGTTTTTGATATACAGGACAAAATTGATTTTCTACCATTTTCGGACCCCCTCGCATTTCGGATATCTTGTAACTTATAAAAAAAAGTGAGAATGGATCTGCTAGAGTTTTCTACGTAGAATCGAGTGGCGTGGTTAGATTTTCATCAGATGTGATATTTTTCGAGATATTAACCAAACATATATTTTAATGGAATACCCTGTATATTTCTTAACCATTAAGTTTTCCCTTTCAAAAGCTTTTCAAAAATATATAATACTTTATAGTTATTTTTTATTCTTAGCCCTTAAATCCAACTATTTCATTTTAAACTTTAATTTTGCGTAGTGGGCCGTGTTTAACAAGTGGTTAACGTCAGTTCAAGTATTTAGATTTAAAAAAGAAACTGGTTAAATCCTGTATTTTCATTAATTTATTAGAATTGGTATTATTTTTTAAACTACAACACTACTTGCTATCTAGATATATAGAAAATCCTAACCAGAACTAAAACTGCTTAGTTTTTAATCACTTGAAGATTAAATTAGTTGTAATGTAAATGTAAATGTAAAAAAAGTAGAAGTGTTCTAAAGTACTCGTAGGGTAGTGGGTTACCATTTCACTAAATTCTATGTACTAAATTCTTTATTTATTGTTATATTAAATTCACCCTTTTAAGTTTCAGCTCTAGCGTCGATATGAATTAATGACCTTATTGGTTGCTAACATTTTTACATAGTGTTATTGCAGATCAATTGTGGCCTACAGAAAAGTCCTGTAAAATTAATTCTAATTATTATTGTTTTAATTTGCATTGATAATAGATTTATAGGCGACAATTTATTTATTTTCTTTTTATGAACAAAAGATACTGCTTTTTTCTTTTTTTACAGTTTACCACAAGGAGGCCCCATTGCTGATACGAGAAGTCAAGATCAAGAAATCACAATTTTTTAATGTCTCTGTGTATTACAGTTAACAACTCGATTCTCGAGAGTTTATTTTTAAAAATTTTCTATTATGCCAGAGGCGTGTACAATATGACTGACTTTATTATGCACTTTACATATATTTATAAGTTTCTAATCTGCTGACAAAGCATGGGAACGACGCTAAGAAAATCTAAGGAAATAGATAAGGATTTCATTAGATTGCGTAATACTAAATAAGCTTGAGTTCTCACGGGATTATAACTCCTCCCCTCTTAGTTGAAAGCACGTACCTTTAAAAAACGTGATTTCAATAAATATAAATATTTAGAAAATTGATTGATTTTGTTCATTACTTTCAATATCTGATTTACGAATAATAATATTCTTAGATTTCCTTTTACATTTAAGATATATAATAAGGATAATAATTAAAGCAATAATAATATATAGAAATATTGTCCAAAAACTAGTTCGATTAATATAAATTATCGATGACATTTCTTGAAGGTTTCTCTTCTGTTCTTCTAGTTTGGTTTCGATTTCTTTCGTTGCTTTTAGATTGACATAGTTGAGGTCCATAGTAGGAGGGTTGTATTGGGTTGATCGATGCCATTCAATCTTGCTGAAGTTCAATACTGGAAGATTGACTTCGGAGTAGCTAAGTCGGCTTGACTTGTATGTTTCCAATATGATTGATTTTATTTGTATTTTACAGTCGGTCGGGGATTCCACCAGGTAGGATCCAAACAAGGGTACATTGTCCAATGATTTTTGGCAATTGACTGTACCAATTAGACGATTTGGTGCGGTGATTAGCCATTTTCCATCAATAATTTTTCTTACTTGAATTTCGTGAAGTTGCGTTCTAAAGGGGTGACAGGAAGTAACATTTGTATGATGCTTAATTAGTTGAACTGCACAGGAAGGGCTGTTTTCGATGAAACTGGAATGGGTTTCTTTGCACAGAAAGTTCTGGGGTTGAATTTCTTGACATCCCTGGTCCATATAGGCGTATTTATAGCTGCTAAGTGCTAGGTAGGGTTTGTACGGGATATTTACGACAAATGATTGATTATCAGGAATTGGTAAAGGAAATAAATTAAAATATTGATATATCTCTGATTCAACAAGAGGCAGTTCTATTACAAATACAATAGTAAAATCTTTTATGTAACTTTTAATGTTTAATATTTTTTCAAATATAAGTATATTTTGAGGGTTACTTTCTAGTGGTAGTTTGTCTGTACTTAAATGGCTATTAATATTCTGAATTTCAGTTAATAATTCGTTTGGATCTAGTATCGTATTATGTAAAGTATTAATTTTCGCAAAAGTAATTGAAGTTTCAATTTTATTGGAAATATCATATATTGATTGATACATTGTTGTTATTTGATTAATATTAAGAAATATTGTGTTGTATTGGTTTGGTGAATTTCGACTTGTTTTATTGTCTCTTCTATTTTTAGGACGTGTGATTTTAACATCATTTCATTGTGAGTGATATTTGATATCATTGATTTAAATTTACTGATCGTAGACTGCAAGAGTGTAATTTGATTTATTGCGTCAATTTTTATTTTATTTTGATTTTCTTGTAATTTTTTAATTTTTGCATCGATTTGCTCTGCGTCATTTTGATCTAAATTTCCAGTGATACATTTAATAAATGAGCCTAAAGGATTAAATAGGCCTCTTTTGTTTCTATGGACATATTTTGTAGGAATAATTTGCTTTATTAAGTTTTCAGTTCTTTGTTCAAGCGTATATAATGAATTAAAAGAATTAAGATATCCTTTATAATATTCGCTATTATTTCTAATGCTATAAGAAAGATCTTGTGTTTGTTGTTTAATTGTCTCAAATTTTATAATTAAGGGTGCAAGGTCAAAATTTTGGATAAAGGTCCAACTGTTGGATTCTATTTGAGCAGTTCCTAGTCTAAAAGGCAGTATTCCAGGATGATCGTTTAAATCGTGGAATTTTACTATTCCTGATGTGATGGTCCAGCTCCATCTGGAACAAGGGGCATAATTTTAGATTCATTTATATGAATAATTTCTTTACGTTTTGTTTTTGGGTGTTCGATTTCAATTTTATTATTTTCTAGGACTTTCGTTAGGGTGTATGGTCCTAAAAATTTGTTTTTAATTTTGCCCGATCTATTATCGGATTTTTTGTAAACTTGTGAACCTATTATTAAATCTTTCGGGGTTTTGTCTTTATTTCTTTGATCTATAATTTTTTGCTTTAATTCCGTAGATTGCTTTGCAATATTTTCATAAAGAATTTGTGTGTTATTTTTGTGGTTATTTATGTATTCTGTATATACATGAGAGGGTATTAAGTCCATAGGGTCTCTTGAGTCGGTATGTCCGAAAACAAGTTCATAAGGGGTATAATTTGTACTTGAATGTATAGTATTGTTATAGGCAATAATTGCGTATGGCATTAATTTTATTACGTCTGCGTTTGGGTCTGATTCTCTTAAAATGCGTATATGCTCGATAAGGGTAGAGTGTAGTCTTTCTACAGGGGAATTTGATTCGTGGTGATAAGGGGTAGTAAAATGAATTTTAATATTATGTGCTTTTAATAAGCCGTCGATTACTTCATTTTGAAATTCTGAGCCGTTATCTGATACTATTTGTTTTGGCACGCGTAAAAATGAAAAGAATTTAATTAATTGTTCACAGCACGACACTGCATTTCCGGTATAAGGAAGCGCTTGAGCGTATTTTGAGAATTTGTCTATGATAGTTACAAATTTTTGTTTAGCAATAATAAAGGTATCGATATGTATTATTTCGAATGGTTTACTTGGGGTTTCTGTTAATACGAGAGGCTGATCAGGTGGTTTCCTATTATATTTTGCTCTTTGGCAAATCTCGCAATTATTAATATATTTCGTTACATCGGGTTTAAGGGATTTCCAATAATAATTAGCTTTTAAGAATTTACATGTTTCTTCGATTCCACGGTGATTTGTTTTACTTTCGTGTCGATATTTGATTAGTAATTCTCGTTCTTCTGGTTGGGCGTTATTTATTAATTTGGTACACTCTATCAATTTAAGATTTTTAAAATGATTGTTCATGGCTTGTTGGAAATAAGGCCGTAATTCTTTTGAAAAGAAGTAAATGTAAGTATTTTTATTTGTCAGGTATTCCTTTAAGAAATTAATAATTATTGACATATTAGTAGGTAAAGTTGTATTAATAATTTGGTGACCATCAAAATTTTCACGTTCAGTTTTAATATATGCGTCATAAGGAGATTTTTTGACAATAATTTGACGTGCTTTGTTATTAATTATTTCGTCTAATATAGTCATGTTAGAATAGTTTTCTTCCGCGTTTGTAGTGTGTATTGTATTATCGGAATTGTTATCTGGGGGTTTTATTTGTATATTTTGTAAAATTTTAATTTTTTGACTGGGTTCATTGACTTTTTCCAGTTGCTTGCTAGCATCATGTGGATCTAAATTTTCGGGGTTAAATTGACTATAGCTGTCTTTTAAAAAGTTTTCGATATCACGACTTATGTCTCCGGGATTATTAATTACTGATTCTGATTCGATTGCATGTAATTGGATACGACTAAGTGCGTCGGCGTTGGTATTTTGTTTACCTTTTTTATAAAGTATTTCATAGTCATACTCTTCTAATTTAAGTCTCCAACGTACAAGCTTTGAGTTGGGTTCCTTTAAATTAAATAGCCAAACTAAAGGTCTATGATCTGTGTAGATTTTAAATTTTCTACCGTATAAATATGGTCTGAAATATTTGCAAGCCCATACTATACCTAAAAGTTCTTTTTCTATAGTAGAATATTTTTGTTCTGTTTCATTTAAAGTTCGTGATGCAAATGCAATAGGGTTATTGTTTGGGGGGTTGCCTTGAGAAAGTACGGCACCAAGGGCTATATTTGAAGCGTCTGTGGTAAGGACGAAGGGTTTTTCAAAATCAGGGTATTTTAATATTGGGGCATTTATTAATAATTCTTTTAAATGATTAAATGATTCAATAAAAGCGGGTGAATGTGTGACTTTTGCTCCTTTTTTAAGACATAGTGTGAGTGGTTTTGTTATTTTAGCAAAATCTTTTATGAATCTTCTATAATATCCGGCCAAACCTAAAAATGATTTAATTTCCTTTTGTGTTTTTGGTATTGGGAAATTCTTTACTGCATTGACTTTATCGGGATTGGGCTTTACGCCATCTTTTGTTATTTTGTGTCCTAAATAAGCGACTTCTTTATGTAAAAATTCTGACTTGTCCAACTGGACTTTAAAATTTGATTGTCTAAGCCTATCAAAAACTGCTTTTAATCTAGTTATGTGTTCTTGAAGAGATGTTGGAAAAATTATAATATCATCTAGATATACTGAACAAATTTCATTTTGAAGACCGCGAAGAATGTTATTCATTACTCTTTGAAAAGTAGAGGGGGCATTTTTAAGTCCAAAAGGCATTCTTTTGAATTCGTAATGACCTGTGTCGGTTGAAAAAGCTGTTTTGGGAATATCGTTTGGTTCCATTTCAATTTGGTGAAAACCGGTTGCAAGATCTAACGTCGAGAAATATTGTGCTTTTCCGAGTTTGTCAAGAATATCTGTGATATTCGGAAGGGGAAATTTATCGTCTATAGATTTTTCGTTTAGTTTCCTAAAATCGCAAACTATGCGCCATTTGCGCTTTCCTGAGGCATCTAACTTTTTTGGTACTACCCAAATTGGACTAGACCATGGCGAGTTTGAGTGTTGAATTATGCCGTCATTTAGCATTTTCTCCATTTGTGTTTTAACTTCTTTTTTATGACATGTATTTCCGGGTATCTATATGTTTTAGTAAAAATGGGCGTTTCGTCAGTTAAATTTATTTTATGTTTAATTTGATTTGTAAATGTCAATGGGGTTCCTTCGCAGTAAAATAAATCTCGATATTCATAACAGAGGTCACGTATCGCTTTGTACTCTTCTTTATTACAATGAGATAATCTTAAATTTTTTAAATTTTGTTTTTGTAAGTTGTCTAAATATTCATTTAATTCGGTGTCAGTTTCCATTTTTTCTATAAAATTAACTTCCGTTTCGTCTAAGGGTTCAATGTCTAGAGGTTTCAATAAAGTTATTTTTATTGGGTTTTCGCTGGTGTTTGTTACGAGGGTTGTCGCAAAAGAATTTTTTATTTCGACTGAAGATTCGGGTATTTCTGCACATCCGAAATTTGTGTATTTAAAAATACCTATACCGTTAGAATAATTTACGGGTATTTTAACTTTTTGACACGTACGAGGGGGTATCGTAATTTTGACAGTTTCGAAGTTGTATAACGCTGGTATATTATTTTCGTGGTATAATGTTAGAATAGTATTTTGCGTTCTTAATTTGCTATTTTGTAGATCTATATTGGCTCCTATATGTATTAGAAAATCGATTCCTAGAAGTCCGTCGAATTTCGGTGAAAAATCAAAAAGATAAAATTTATGATCTCCAGAAAAATTAAATGAGGGAAATATTGGAATGTTTATAACTTCATTATGGAGTGACGTAGCATGAGCTGTTCTAACAGAGAATAATTCAGAAAATATAAAATTTGGATAAATTTGATAAGCAAGATTTGGTTTAATAAAACTTTTACCGCTACCTGTATCTATTAAAAATTTTGCGTTTATTTCCGGTATATAAATTATTGGTAAATCGGAGTTGGTATAATTATTGAGGTATATTATGTCGGGTTGGTTGAACTCGGGTCCTCGTGAAAATTTTCGTTGTAGTCGTATGGGTTCTCATATTCGTTATTTTCTTCTTGAGAAAAATCGTATGTTGGGTTATTATATGGGTACAACGTTTCGTTAAATTCTTGATAATACTGAGAGTCATCATCAGGGTTATTTTGACATTCGGTAGATTCATTGTTAATGTTTTCTACAGATTGGTTAAATAATTCTTCAACAATAAAATCGCGTTTAGGTGGTGTATTTTGGTTTAATACGGTATTGCCTGAAGAAATATCCATTGGTTCTGGTCTTCTCAGCCTAGAGATTCCAGAGGATTTATTATGCATGTTATGCTGAAAATTAAAATTTGATCTAGGATTAAAATTAGGTCTGAAATTTTGGTTGTTAAAATTTGGACGATGTACAGGTCCTTGTCTAAAAACATTAGAAGGTTGTCTAAATTGTCCGTAACCTAAAAATTGGGGTTTACTTTGATTTTGGGCGATTGGCATACGATTAGCTGTATAATTGGGTGTATAGTTACTAAAATGTGGTGTTGATTGTTGTGAGGGTGTTTCAGAATAATTGCGGTTATAATTATGCGTTTGTTGAGGCATATTTAATTTATTTTTAGGTACATTTAAATTGACAGAAGTTTTGTTGCTTATATTACTTCTATTTTTATAGTAAATAAAGTTTTCTTCTTCTAAAGCAAAACTCATTGCTTCTTCGAGAGCTGTTGGATTTTTTAATCGTACTACTAATTGCATGTGATAATTTAGACCATTAATAAATGTTTTTAAAATTAAATTTTCGTATTCTGTGATTTTTAATAATTTAATTTCGTTTGTGTCATTTGACATATTAATTTTTGAGAATAATAAACTACGTGCATCTTGTAGACGCAGACCAAATTGTTGCGGTGTTTCATTTCTTTCCGGTTTTGATGTTATTACATCTTGCAATAAACAATCAATAGATCTTTGATCGGAAAATGTGGAAATTATTGCTGTTTTTAACAAAGGCCAAGTATTTAATTCTACTCTAGAGGCAATTAAATCGGCTGCTCTGCCAATTAGTTTATTTAAGACAGTGTCAAACAGACAGACATTTATGGTTGCACCATTATCTGTTCGATCTTTATGATTATTGAAAAAGTTTTCGCAAGCATTTATAAATCTGTTTATTTGTTTCGGATTTCCATCGAATGTTGGAATATTATCCGCTTGATATCTAATTAGTTGGTAATTTGGTTGATTAGCGTTAGGCATGTTTTGATTCAAAAATAGATTAGCCAAAATTTCGTTAAGATCTTCCACTTTAAAAATTTATAAAACAATAACACTAATAAACAGAGAATATCAATAAATTAATTCGGGAAAATAATAAATGCGAGAATAATCGAAAGGAATGCACTTACAGTGATACAATGAAGATTGTGGTGATTTTCATTGATTTCTTTTTCTTCTTAAAACTAGGGCCAAATAGGAGGAGCGATTCTTGTCTTCTCCCTGGAACTAACTTCTATGAGGTTTGGGACGATGCTTGTTCCCTTGACTCGTACCAATAGGACGTAGGACGATGCTTGTTCCTTTTTCCCTGGTCAGTGAGCGATATTGCACGCACCCACAGGATTTTCGAAAATTTTTGTTTGTCCGTTTTTGTCACTAATCGTTGAAACGAAGACGGAGGACACGCACGATGCGCAAACCGTTGACAAAATCCGACCCGACTGCGCCAGTTAACAACTCGATTCTCGAGAGTTTATTTTTAAAAATTTTCTATTATGCCAGAGGCGTGTACAATATGACTGACTTTATTATGCATTTTACATATATTTATAAGTTTCTAATCTGCTGACAAAGCATGGGAACGACGCTAAGAAAATCTAAGAAAATAGATAAGGATTTCATTAGATTGCGTAATACTAAATAAGCTTGAGTTCTCACGGGATTATAACTTTACAATTGATTTCTGAAACATTTACTGGTTTTTGACCAGTAAATGTTTTTTTAACAAAAATTTTTGTTTTATTAAAACATTTGTTAATATTTTATTATTACGTAAAGATGACATTGTTGGTAATAAAAAACTACTGTTGGAAATCTTATCAACTTTAAGCTTTTGTTTGTAGCATTGCATTAAATGTATTTTATAAAATGTACTTTTTAGTAGCAATAATCAAGAATGGGTCACATTGACTTTTAAAAACGCAATATACTTTAATATGAACTGTTATTTTACGTTTAATATTGTATATAATGTTGCCATTTCAGTATATGATATTAAAAAAAGTAAATTTTATAATTTATATTTATTGTAATGCTCCAAACAAAACTTATTTTGATTTGAAATTTTCCCGCAGTAACAGTCGGTATAGTAGGGAGCTTGTGGGTTACCGACCGGTGATGTCACTGTTCAGTCGGTAAAGAAAAAGTCCATTTTAGCAACAGAGTTACCATGCAGGTGGCTCATAGATGGCTCGTGTTTCGCCCGGAATACACGCAACCGGCCTTTCTCAAACCCTTTTATTTTCCGTGGCTGGCAGTGGACAGTCAACCGTGGTGAGATGTAGTTGTTCTTTGAATGAGCTTGTAAATACACACACCGCCATGGTCTAAGAATATTTCCTAAATACATTTTAAAAGTACTTAAATATTCACGAAATGTTTTATTATTTATAATAGGTATTTCCAAGGAAAAGAACTGCCTTATCGGAGTCATTTTTTTTTCATGCTAAAAATGACCTTATTTTGATAATAAAAACACGATAATATGCAAAATCTATTTTAAGGATGAGAAGATAAGATTTTATTTTCTGTAAGTAATGAAAGGTTTTTGGCAGTTACAATAAAGTGTACACTGTTTTCTATCATGAACCGAAATCATCTTACCCGCGATCAAATGTTATGATCTGTAGGAATGCTGGAAAATGGAGCTCGACGGATTGATGTTGCTGAAGCCTTCCAAACAACGCAGAGCGTTATCTCGCGTTTGTGGGCCCGATATCGTGAGCACGGTGATGTTTCCGAAAGGCACCCAGGTCGGTCAAGGATCACAACTCCGGCTCAAGACCGTTTTGTTTCACAAATGGCCCGGCGTAACCCGCGAATAACGCTTCCTGAGATAATGAATCACTTCCGAGAAACTCATAATGTTCAGATATCGGAAAGTACCATCAGAAATAGACTGCACGAGAGCGGTTTAAGAAGTAGACGACCGCTGAGATGTCAGTCTTTATCGAGAGGGAATCGCGCTGCTTGATTAAATTGGGTTACCGAACATGAAAATTGGACTGAAAATCAATGGGCTCCAGTTTTGTTCACAGACGAGCCTCGATTCGGCTTGCATCCAGATTCGCGTAGGGTCAGAGTGAGAAGAGAAACTGGGTTAGAAGCTGTTCTTAAAACGTACAGGAAGTGCACAGCTACAGGGGTGGTACTGTAATGGTTTGGGCTGGGATAAGGCTTGGCGGAAGAACCAATTTCATTTTATTGGAAAAAATTTTAACAGCTCAACGGTATATGAAGGAAATTCTACGGCCAGTTGTGTTTAATGCATGATAATGCACGTCCGCATGTCCTCAGGATAGCAATGGAATTTTTAGAAGAACAACAAATCACTGTATTGCCATGGTCTGCTCAATCGCCGGACCTAAATCCCATTGAGCATGCATGGGATATGCTCCAAAGAAGAGTTTTGCGTGTGCATCAGAACTTTGAAAACCGATCACAGCTCTTTACAGCCTTAAGTGATGCTTGGGATGCACTGCCTCAAAATGAATTAGACAATGTGATTTTAAGTGTGGGTAGGAGGTGTCGTGCAGTGTGAAATGCAAGAGGAGGCAACACACGTTATTAAAAAAAACACGCCCAATTGCTAGTGGTAAGATGAAGGATAATACTTTTTTTTGTTGTTTCCCATTTTTCAATCTGTTTAAAAAAAATTTGTACACCATTGTATATCGTTAAATTTCAAATTATTGGCATGGATACTAAGTGAGCTGATCTATAATGTCATATATGTTAAGGACTTTATGCATTCTTTGTCTAAATCAAACTTTAATTTAATTTACTAAAAATATCCCTAGACCATTGCGGTGTGTGTAATTACGTAGATCAGAACTTTCATCGGCTTCATTTACGGGTAAAAGTAAATGAACCGATGCATGGTAACAAAGTAATTTAAAATATTTTATGCCCATCAAGGCTCAAAAACGCACAAGAGTGTCCTATTTAAGGACACCTTTAAAAAAAAAAATTATGTCTTTCTTAACCATTAACTCAGGTTCAAAAATGCCACCACCCTTCGCTAGGCAGTAGCCCAGGCGATCGTAAAATTCAGTTCTAACGTTGCCAAAATTTTCAGGGGTAATACCGTGGGCAGCTTCAAGATTTTTAATTCTTAGTTCGTCCAACGTATTACCCCTCGTAAATTGATATTTATAAATTCCTTCCTTTATAAAACCCCATAAAAATCATTTGGCGACAAATCTGGGGACCGAGGAGACCATTTTATTTCCCCTGTCCTGCTTATAATACGATCCTGAAAGTGTTGCTCGAGGAGCTCCCTTACTGGTCTCGCATGATGAGCAGGACATCTATCCTGCTGAAACCATATTTCATATAAATTGTCTGTAAATTGTCTGATAAATTTTCAATAATTGGAATAATTTGATTTTGGAGCAAATTGACATAAACATTGAAATGTAAATTTCCATCAATGAAAATACAGGAAGAAACAAAAAAAGCACACAAATTTTGGTAGCGTCATTTTTAAAACGAGGTAGCTCGAAAACGGATTGATAGACTTTGTCGGGTTTTGTAGGAATTGAAAGCACTTTTCGTGTAGCGTTTTATCTAATAAACTGTTTGTCTCCTGATCAAAATGTTTGCGTTGTATATATAGGGGTGAACTAAAAAATAAATGAAAGTATTGCTAAAAGTAAGTATTTTTTTAATTTGAGGCAATTAAGCAGATTGTGATTTTTTTCTTCCAGAACTAGGGCGTTTTGTCCAACTTTTGATTAGTTATACAGCGTGTCCAGTAATCATCTTAATAAATGGGAAACTTTTTTAGTTTTAACTTACGGGAAAAAGTTATTTTTCATAAAAAGTTCTGCATCGTGAGAAAATAGTATTGCCATTAAAAATTTTGATCTTGGACATACAGTGTAGCTTAGAAATGTAAATGTCCTAATCCACGTGAAGCTAAAAATACACTAAATCGTTATTTAAAGGTAAACTGACACTGTAAATGTACTAGTGTTAACTTTCTTATGTTAGTGAATTAGGTTTGGAATAGGTATACAAGAGGTCCCAAAAATAAAATAAATTTTCTGTTATCGACTTTACAAAAAATTTTATATTGTAAAAAATAGCATGGATATTCAAAAATTTGATCTAGGACATACAGGATGGCTAAGAAATTTAAAACTCTGAAATGGTCTTAAAACAAGAGTAAACTAAATTTCAATTTATCACCATGGTACTTGTATAAGTTTACTAATTAAGTTACAGGTAAGTACTTAAACTTAAAATGAGACGTATGTACATGGTGACTGAAGATTTATTTTTATTGAACACAATCTTAATAACAAATGAAATTTTAGGGTAAAAAATGACATATTAAACACGACCAAATAACTAAATAAATTTAAACCTCCATGTAACCTCCGTCCTTTTCGTTAGAATTTATCTTTAAATAAAGATGTCCTGGCACCAACCCTATTTCTTCTTCACATTAATGACCTGCTCTCTTCAACTACCAATCCCATTCACAGTTATGCTGACGATAGTACCCTTCACTCCAATATTCATTTTTCCAAACAAGTTTCGAATCAGGAGTTGGATAATAGACGCAGATCTATGTACCTATCCCTTTCCCAAGATCTTCAATTAATCTTAGACTTGGGTGCCAAGAACCTTGTTCAGTTCAACGCCTTCAAAACCCAGTCTTGCTCCCTCTCACGCAAAAAGAAATTGGCAACGCTTACCCCATCCACATGAATGGCCAAGCCCTACAAATCAACGAAACATTCGATCTCGTTGGCGTCGCTTTCGAACATGATCTCAGCTGGCACAAACACATTACTTCAGTAGCCACATCGGCAGCTAAAAAGCTCGGTTTTCTCTTTCGAGCCAGAAAATACTTCTCCCCTTCCAACTTATACACTCTCTATGTTTCCCAAATAAGACCTAACCTTGTGTACTGTTCCCACATCTGGGGAGCGGCATCACCTTCGACACTTAAGATCCTTGATTCTATCCAAAAGAGAGCCATTCGACTTATCAATGACCCAGCCCTCACGAGAAAACTCCATTCTCTCGCTCATCGCCGCGATGGTAGGGGATTTATCCCTTTTCTACCGCTACTTCCACGGATTTTGCTCTGAAGAACTGACCGGTATTATTCCCCCCTTGAACCCCTAACAGAACAACAAGAGGCGCGTTACGTATGCATCCCTTTACTGTCCAGCTACAAAAGCCAAGAACAGACCACTTCTCTCGCTCATTCATACCTTGCATGGGTCTCCAGATTATGGAACAAATTGCCTGCAGATGTTTTCCCTTCCCGTCCCGACCTACAATCCTTCAAATCCCGTGTCAATAGACTACATTTCCCTTCTCTTCAGACACCCACGGTACGTTAGTACGTAGGCTTGAAATCTACGTGGGATGTCTTAGATAAAAAAAGATTTGGTTGGATGAAAACCTCTGAAGACTTTCACACACAAAACTTGGGGTGGCTACTTATTTGAATAAGCAACCGAGAGTAGACTGTATAGCGGGTGGTTCAAAAATACAACTTATTTTTTCCAACACAACAACAATAAAAATTATCTTTATTGTAATTCAAAACAAAGAAAATATTTACCTTTAAATATATATAAAAATAAAAATGATTACTATGTGGGTTAGTATCTAACTACTACAAAACTATTAAATTAAACATGTCATATAAATGATTACGCATCAAATCAAAATACAAATAAATTGCCCGACAAATTAAACAAAGCGGACGCACTGAAATAAGTCATTCAAAACTTTCGTACTAACGTTTTTAATTTACAGAAATATTCAAAACGATTAACAATTTTAGCGCACTGCACTGGTTGAAAGTTCAGTGTTAATTTATTTAATTCAACTTCAATTCGAATCAAAAGTTATTTTAGTATTTTCGAGTTTAATCACGAGACTGTGATATGTAGATATAAAAGCAAGCATCTGATCTGCTAGCTTCAAACCAGGAGAATAAACTTTTCTTTTTACGTGAGAAATACTAAGTTGCTTGCATAATCTTTCATTAAACAAATTGGCTTTCTCCTACCTTACTTTCAGCAACTGGTGGTTTCTTCTTTAAGACCATCAAAATAATTCACAATTTTTCCCATAATTAGCACTATCGCTAGAGCATAAGCTGATAAGAGCACTTCAGAGCAATTAACTTTAATTGACACTTGTTCACCGTTAGAGCATAAACGGCTTAGAGACTTCTGAGCAACTGACTTTTAATTATATCCCTAGAGCATAAGCGTATAATTGAACTTGAGTATACACGAGAGTAATTTAAACTAATGAGTGCCAACTACGGTGATTTTCGATAATTATACAGCTAGAGAGTAAGCGTGTAAATTAACTTGAGTTCTTTCCGCTTGAGAATAAGCAGATCACACGAGAGAACCTTTCTGTTTAGAGACGGCAACGAGCGTGTGCCGCGAGAGAAGAGTCTTGAAGCGTCGACTCACCTGAGTCACGCGAGAGAAGAGAGTGATGATTGCGTCTGACGTAGCGATGGGATATCTCGAATGAAAAATAATCGACCATTCGATTATTCAAATCACTCGAGATATCTCGAGAAGTCAGCGCGATCATTCGAATGATTTAGCCGAGAGATTATAATATAATAATAATCGCCTTTCGCCGCTTCGAATGACGTGACGAAATACGAAATGATGCCTCCGCCGACTCGGCACTCGACGTTGCGTTACGATGCGATTGTCTCGGATGTGTTTTTCATTCGAATGATTATTTATTTCGAATGATCGTTCGATATCGCTCGAGCATTATTTCATCTCTCGACAACGCATAGCATGTTTTTAATATTGTCTGCGTCTCGGATGATTTTTTCATTCGAATGATTGTTTATTTCGAATGATCCTTCGATATCGATCGAGCATTATTTCATCTCTCGACAACGCATAGTGTTATTGCATGTTTTTATGATATATACAGGGTGTTAGTAAAGTATGTGGCCAAACTTGAGGGTATTATTCCTTACTTAATTTTAAGACAAAACATAGGTCCTAAAAGACTTTGTTTTTAATACACAGGGTGTTGAATTTTTGTAAAAGGTTTTTCCTAAATAACTAGAGGACGCAAATTAGTATAAAGTTGAAATTTGGTTACAATTTTTAATGCATAAATGGGAGTCATGCTAATTTGTTTAAAGAAGTGTTTTTGTTTTCATGGATCTCTTACTTTTTTGTTTTTTTAACAAATTATACTAATAAATAATGTTATGTATAACTTTATATTTTTTTGTTTTTATCGAAAACGGCCAATCCAAGCAAAAAAAAATCAAGAGATGATTTTTGTGTAGTTTTATTTGCTATATTTTTTGATTCGAATGATTATTTCGAATGATCATTCGATTATTAAAATCATTCGAGAGCTAATATTTCGATTATTTAATTCATTCGATTATTCCCAACACTAGTCTGACGTTTACTTGACAACAAGCTTCTTGAGTCGGGTCACGAGGGTAAAATGTCATGCATTTCATTGGCTCAACTAGACCGCGTCAGCGAGAGCTCACGGCCGACTGCGTTGTCGAGCGGTAGATCTCAAAGGAATTCTCAGAATTTAACTCTGTCTGGTAACTTATTTTTGAGGCAATAAAATGTCTATTTTTAGCATTTTAGCGAGTCGATACGCGTTGGAATGCGAATATTAAGGGAGAATTTCTGTTGCTTTTTAGCATTTGCGCTACGGAATAATAACCTTTTTCATTCTTTTAGAAAGAGAATTTTATAAAAGAGAATCTTATTTTATTTATCTACAGAGTGATCCAAATATTTGAGAAAAACTTAAACCTAGTTGGGGGTTTCCCCAACACTGGTGTCTTTTTAACTTTGAGTAAATTGGGACTTTCAGCTTTTTGAGCCACTCTGTATCGTCGTACATCAAGTTTTTGAATAACCATGCTCTTTTTTCACAATGTAAAACTTTTTATAAAGATCATTTTTGTTTAAAGTCGATAATAAAAAAATAATTTTATTTTTGGGACCTCCTGTATGTTTCAGACCTAATTCACTAACATAAAAAAGGCACGCCTAGTACACTTACGGTGGCAGTTTACCTGTAAATAACGATTTTGTGTCTTTTTAGCTTCACGTGGATTAGGACTTTTACATTTTAGAGAAAGCCTGTATGTCTTACATCAAATCTTTGAATGGAAATGCTATTCTCTCACGATGCAGAACTTTTTATGAAAAATAAACAAGTTTCCCATTTCTTAAGATGGTTTTTGGACACGCTGTATAGCTAATCGAAAGTTGTACAAAACGCTCTAGTTCTGAGAGAAAACAAGCGCAAACTGCTCAATTTGCACATATTAAAAAAAACTTATTTTTAACAATACTTTTCATTCACTTTTTAGTTTACACCTACATACAAGGCAAACATTTTGACCTTGAAAAAAACAGTTTATAATGTAAAACTTTACACGAAAAGGGCTTTCAATACCTAAAAGGCCCAACAAAGTATATCAATCCGTTTTCGAGCTACAGCGTTTTAAAAATGCCAATTACCAATATTTGTGTGCGTTTTTTGATTCCTCCTGTATTTTCCTGCAAAGACCATTAATCAAAATTCCGGCAAACACGTCTGGAGATATTGATATCAGCTTACTAACGTTCTATATTGGCAATATGGCACACACCTAAACTTTTAGTAGTTTTACATTACCTAATTAATTACCCTGTATAGCATGAAAACGTCGCTCCCATTGCAAAATCCCTTTTTGATGCTTAATCTGGGAAAGCGCTCTCAAAAAAGTTAAGTTTTTCAAAAGTTATAGCAGTTTGAAAAGTCGAGCAAAAATCGCTTTTGTCGATTTTTTGTTGACCAGTTTTTAGTTTAGCTTTAGAAATTAAAATTTTCCATTAATAAAAATTTCCCTTATCTAACAATCTGGGAAGATGACCAGGTTGGATTCTATGGAAAAAACAAAATCCTTTACTGATCTTAAAGGAGTTGGCAACCTTTTAAGCATGGTTACGGAATGTATATAATAAGAATTATTTTTATTTTTTGATATATTTATTACTTGTATGTATGATTTTTAATAGATTTTTTCGAATTTAAACACTAAATGGTTTACTTAATATGGAACAAGAGGATACCTATTGAAAGATGTAAATATTAACATCTTCAAATAACTCAAGAGAAAGGACTACTTTTAATTTTGTAAGTAAGGTAATTACATAAATCTTTAAAAAGTATAGCTGTTTGTTTAGGGCCCCAAGCACTTGTATGATTTGCCCGACCATCACTGCTGCTTAAGCCCCTAAAGCTGATCGTCTCTACAGTGCGGTGCGGTAGTGTGCCGTGCTACTACTAGCGCCGCGCGGCGTCTGTAGTAGCGATGGGTCGTTCGCGAACGAGTCGTTCAATTTAAACGACTCTTTTCAAAGAGTCGCGAATGAGCCGCTCCCATCAACTGAACGATACGTTCACCGCTCGTTAAAATATCTGGCTCGCTCTCGTTCGTTCGTAGAAATTCTACTCCACGCTTTCACGAGTTTCGGACAACCCGGAGAGCGCCAGCCGCGAGAGCGCGAGCCGAGAGCGGCTCAGTCGGAGTCGTATAATAGAACGAGAGTGGTGGAGCATCTAGCGGCCTATGATAATACATTACAGAGTTTGTACGTCTTTCGTATTACTATTATCAAAGTTAGAAAATTATATATATTCTTTAAACTGTGCTATTATTTTACGACTAACGATTAATTACTTTACCGGAAATCTGCAACAACGCTGTTTAACGGCGTACACTGCGGGTAGTTTATAACTTTGAAATCCATATTACATAATCATTATCTAATCGACAATAAAATCATTTTTGTTAATATGTATTTACTTTTATTTTGAACATTTAACAAATAAAAATTTTAATCCTTCCAATATTTTAATTAATTTTATTTAATTTATTTATGTTACGTATGTTATTTTTCTTTGAGGCCGTCACGCCACAATCAGGCAGCGGGCCGTCGGCAGTCGTAAATGTGTAATTCACATCCGCGTTTTATGCTCTCTTTTATACACATGAACAAGTGCAGGTGTCACGTTAAAGTAAAGAGCTCCGCGATTCTGTAATTCGCAACTCAGCAGCCCTCGTTCAATCGAACGACTCCTTGCGAACGACTCTTCCAAGTGAGCTGAACGAGTGAGCGGGCTCTCTGGAAAATGAACGAATGACCCATCGCTAGTCTGTAGTGGCTTCAGCTACTCGCTGCAAGAGCTGTTCCATATTATATATTTTAAAAGGTCTTAATTAAAAAAGCGCGGCCTTTATAATAAGCTACCGTTCAGATTTGCAATTAACCTCTTCCAACCAGGCTGTGTACCGGAAGAGAACGTTAAAGCACGGCTTCCCCCAAGGATCCATCTTGTGTCCTATACCCTTTTTAGCCTTTGTCAACGATTTACCAGCAGCCTTAACTGAAGGTATGCCAATTTTATTCGCTAATGTGGACCACGACATAAATATCTTATGTTACAAAATGGAGGTCGGCAGCAACAGCCTCAACAACTAGTTCTTAACTAACCAATTTAGCCTTAACACCAATAAAACCGGAAACACAGGTCAACATTTGATCCACGGTGGAACATCATATACTAAGTAGGTCTCTATAGGTTTGTGGGATCTCTGATCACGATTCCAAGGTCCGTGTGACCCCATCACGTCAGGATCAAGGTCAACTGAAGGCAAAACATCGTAAATCGAGAGATATCATATTTTCGACCCGGATTCTGAAAGAACGGAAAATTTTACGTTCGGATATGGTTGTATCTTTTCGTAAAAGTGACACCTGCAGGTCATTTGGAGGCATTTGAAGGTTAAATCCTTGTTTTGGACCATTAGGTCGCTACTATGGCGAGAAATGTGTCTCAAACAGTTGCTCTTAATGTTTTCGGGGTCTCTGATCACGATTCCGGGGTCCGTGTGACCCCATCACGTCAGGATCAAGGTCAACTGAAGGTCAAACATCTTAAATCGAGAGATATCATATTTTCGACCCCGGATTCTGAACGAACGGAAAAGTTTACGTTCGGATATGGTTTTATCTTTTCGTCAAAGTGACGCCTGCAGGTCATTTGGAGGTCATTTGAAGGTTGTGTGTGTGTAAGTTTCAATGGCTCTGGAAGCTTCGCAACAGGCCAGACTAGTCATTTGAAGGTTAAATCCTTCATTTAAAGCTTTTGTTTTTCAAAATTTGTTTAGCATGTCGGAAACGTGCCATAAATGCAAGACTGTTGTTACCCTTAAAGAACCCAAGAGGAGTGGCGATGTTTTTGGATGCCCATGTGATCACTGTAATAAAATTATATGCCAATCCTGCAGTGGCATAAGTCCAACTGAAATACGTTCAGTCTTTCTGCAAAAGCGAGTTATGCCATTTCTGTGTCCTGAATGCCTCAGTAACGTCCGACAAATGCTTAACCTCTCAAAAAGGGTCGACCAGATGACTAAGGAAATTGAATTGCTCAAGAAGGACATCTCAAAACTTTCTGGTATAAATGATGACTTTAAGAGTTTGAAAAAAAACGTCAATGCACTGAATGAAACCGCTAAATCTCTGGAAGGTAAGATCATGGACATCAACCAGACCCTCAGCACATCCCAATCAGTCACTAAACAAACACTGACCCCAGACCAGAACGAAATCTGGCAAGAGCTGCAAGAACGGCAAAATCGTACTAATAACTTAATGCTCTTCAATCTTCCCGAAAAAGGCGATGATAGAGGTGACATTACCTCCATCATGAGCATTCTAACCGACAACCCACCTACAATTATCCAGTATTCCAGGGTTGGCAAGCCAAATTCCAAGGGGGCTCGCGCACTAAGAGTTACACTGAACACTCATAATGAAGCCGTAGCCCTGGTGCGCAGTCGCAGTAAGCTAAAGGGCAAGAATATTTTTATAAACCTAGACCTTACAAGAAAACAGCAAGAGATTGAAAAACAAGTCTGGAGCGAATTTAAAGATAGGATTAGTAAGGGAGAAAACATACAGGTGAAATACATCAAGGGTGTTCCACAAATCACTAACAACCAGGGAAACTAAATATTGACGGTCAATGCTCTAAACAACCCAGCAAACTCAACATATACTATCAGAACGTTCGCGGATTACGAACGAAACTTACATCACTCATGTGCAATGCATCTTTAAGTGAATTCCAAATACTAATGCTAACAGAAACAAACTTATCTGATGACATCCTGGACGCTGAGCTGGGCCTGAGCAACTACTTCATATTCAGGAAAGATCGTTCTAATGAAACCAGCCACAAAAAGTCTATGGGGGGTGTCCTCCTGGCGGTACATAAATCCGTGCCATGTAGTCTTCTTCCAACGTCACCAGCTATAGAACAAATCTATGTCACCATAGGCTCACCCAAAGCTGAATGTATCATTGGCTGTGTCTACCTACCTCCTGATTCACCACTAGATAGTTATCTCATGGTTAGTGACACAGTTGACATTATCTCAGAAAAATATCCCAACACTGAACTCTGCATGGCTGGTGACTTTAACCTACCAATGACTACTTGGACTAATGAAGATGTTTGCGTATTTGGATCTCCCCGAGAGGATATCTACGTCCCACCTCTAACAATGCAGAAGATAGCTGCTACATCTGATTTCTGCGCTTTCCACAATCTTTTCCAATCAAACTTTATCCATAATTTAAATAATGTAACTCTAGACTTAGTTTTTTCTCATAAAATACTATCGGTTTCTCAGTGTGACCCTCTGGTATTACCAATCGACAGTCACCACCCACCTTTATCCTTTAACTTAACAATCCCAAATGCTTGCACAAATGTTGTTGGCCCTAAATCTGACAGTTATTACTACGACTTTAAATCGGCCAATTATACCTTAATAAATGACCGACTGGGAGCCATCTGTTGGGACAATCTCTTCTCCAATCTTGATGTAGATACCATGATAGATCGATTTTACGAAGTAGTATACGATTGTTTAGATCTTTTTGTTCCACTGAAAAAAGTTCCCAGTGGGAAGTTCCCTAGGTGGTTCGATGGGGTCCTGATAATCTTAACAATACAGAAAAAAATAGCTCACAAAAATTTCAAAATGAGTAAATCCGCCCAAGACTACCAGATTTTTTCTCGCCTAAGACGACAATGCAAAAATCTTTCTCGTGAATGTTACAGAAATTTTGTCGAAAATACTGAAAATAATCTCTGTGTAGATACTAAGTATTTTTGGAATTTTGTTAACTCCAAACGAAAATCACCTGAAATACCGAATGTCCTTACACTAAACAACGATAGAGTAAACATGGGTCCCGGCGCTGCTAACTTATTCGCTATATACTTTTCTTCTGTATATTCCCCCGACAACCCCTACTGTCCACCAGAGATATCACTAAATCACCTCAATCTTTCCAACCGTTCCATTTCCATATCTGCAATCTATTCTGAACTCTGCAACCTCAAAGCACATAAGGGCCCTGGCCCTGACAATATTCACCCTATCTTACTGAAAAACTCCGCCTTTATACTTGCAAGACCCTTGCACATCATATTCAACAAATCTCTTCAATGTGGCTACTTTCCCACATTCTGGAAAACAAGCTATGTCATTCCAATCCATAAGTCTGGAGATAAATCTGACGTCCAAAATTACCGACCAATCTGCATCATCAATACAATTGCAAAACTCTTTGAAAAGCTGGTTGCACAACATCTTAGCCCTTTGCTATCTCCAGAAATTGTTCCTCAGCAGTATGGGTTCTGTGCTGGCAAAAATACCGAACTTAATCTTTTAAGCTATACCCATTACCTGCTGGAGGCCTTGGAGAATGGGGCGGAGGTCCACGCTGTTTACACAGACTTCTCCAAGGCCTTCGACAGGGTCCCGCATAATCTAATCATAAGAAGACTGGAATCCTTGGGGGTAAATGGATCATTATTATCCTGGATTGAAAGCCTTATCACAGAAAGGGTTCAGATGGTGAAAGTCAATAACTTTCTATCGAGAGAGATAGCTGTACCTTCCGGAGTCCCGCAGGGGTCCCACCCGGCACCGCTTCTCTTCAACATATCCATTAATAAGGTTGCCCCATGCTTCAGGTCTAGCGAGTTTCTTCTCTTTGCAGATGACTTAAAAATGTTTAAAGTTATATCAAATCCCAATGACTCTGTCGCGCTTCAGGAGGATCTGGATAGATTTGTGGCGTGGAGCCGCAACAACGGAATGCTGATCAATACATTAAAATGTTACGTCATGAAATTCTCCCGCCGTCAAGTGAAAACTGACTTTAACTATCGCATCGAAGGAAAAACCTTAATCACTGTGGACAATATCAGAGATCTCGGAATAGTCCTTGACGAAAAACTATCATATGTCCCCCAAATTGACTCGATTATCAGTAAATCACTCAGAATGTTGGGCTTCATAAAAAGAACCACACAAGACTTCCACACGGTTCGCTCTCTTAAAATTCTCTTTTGTAGTCTTGTTAGAAGCCACCTGGAATACGCACCTTCTGTGTGGTGTCCTCAGTATGCCAACCACATCAACAGAATTGAAAATGTACAAAAAAAGTTTTTGCATTACATTCACTTTAAATTTTTTAGGGACACAGACTACAACTACTTGGAAATGTGCAAAAAACTAAATCTTTTATCACTCCAGGACAGACGACGAAACCATGACCTCTTACTTCTGTTTAAACTATTAAACTCGCTAGTTGACTGTCCATTATTAACATCATGCATCGGTCTCCACGTACCACCGGTCAACACCAGAAGAATTCAAACTTTTTATCATCCATTTCATCATACCAACTATGGCCGATATTCTTTCATTTCTAGGTCTGTGACCATAGCAAACCAACACCCAACACTTGACTTTTTCTGCCCTCTTAAAAACTTCCTAGCACAACTGAAGGGGGTCGACACTGTTTGACTGATATCCCTTCCCCTCTGATAATTTATACTTGTGTGAGAAGGTTGCAATAATCTAACTGTAATAATTGTAATTACATGTTGTAAAATCGTATTCTAATCATTATAGTAGGTATTGTTAGGATTTAAGACATGTGCTATTGTGATATATTTACTAAGTTTTTGTATAAAAAATGGCATTGCCGTCAATAAATAAATAAATAAATAAATTAACTCTAATATAAACAATTTACTCTTGGTCATCATTAGTCAGGTTTGAAACGCTTACGTTTACTTTCGAAAAATGATCTCCTAGCAGCTTTCCTCTTATGTGACACGTTTGAAGAGAGACACACACGTGTCACATACGAGGAAGGCTGCTAGGAGATCATTTTTCGAACGTAAACGTAAGCGTTTCAAACCTGACTAATGATGACCAAGAGTAAATTGTTTATAGTAGAGTTAAACAAATTTTGAAAAACAAAAGCTTTAAATGAAGGATTTAACCTTCAGATGACCTCCACATGACCTGCAGGTGTCACTTTTACGAAACGATAAAACCATATCCGCACGTAAAATTTTCCGTTCTTTCAGAATCCGGGGTCGAAAATATGATATCTCTCGATTTACGATGTTTGACCTTCACTTGCCCTTGATCCTGACGTGATGGGGTCACACGGACCCTGGAATCGTGATCAGCGATCCCACAAACCTATAGAGACCTACTTAGTATCTGATGTTCCAGCGTGGATCAAATGTTGACCTGTGTTCAATCTTCGACACACTAACGCTGACAACCCAAAAGCTGTTCGGTTTCTGGGAGTCTACATGAATCCGGTACTTAAGTTTGATGAACATGTTGACAACATTTGTGCAAGGATTTCTAAGTCAATATATCTGCTTAAGCAACTAACCAGGATGGTGGACAAAAAACCTTTTCTAAGTTAAAAAAAAGGTTTTTAGGTCAATTATGTTATTAATCTTAACTTAAACCTAAATGTTATGAAAATTATTCTATTACCATCATCTTGTTTTGTCGAAAAAGTATACAGTTTTGCGAAAATATATAAGGGGAATAACTATCTTTTCTCAGGCGCGGCCCGTCCATAAGGTTATTATTTGGTCAATCACCCTAATTGACTAAAATTGACCTAAATTTATTTTCAATGATCCACCAAATAATTTATTTTTTAAACCCAAACTTCTCTTTTAAAAAGGGCAAGTTCCATGCGAAAACGCCCGAAGAGAGAACCAAACCAAGCCACCGTCGAAAGATATCCAAGCTTGCTCCGGGCTGGGTCGTATTTTAAATTGGCCTCATAGGTTTATATGGACTATATAAATTCATTAAAACCAAGAAAGAAGCAGCGCTTTAGGAAGTTAAAAAGAGACAAAATTTGTCGTCGACCCACAAATAATATCGCGCCACTCCCACTATGGAAATACACTCGAGCCGTCCCGTGAAATATACTATTTCGAAACATTTGGATTGAACAAAGAAAAACTAATTAGGTACCTAATATGCGCATTGTATTTGCATTGTATTAATGCATTGTTAAGTAGCGGCTAAATATAGAAATACTCCACGCCAATGTTAGTCATCAAATATAACGGCATTGGCACATATTTTCTCACATTCACAACGTGGTCTAGAGGTAGAGTGTCAGCTAGTGAACCAAGAGATCGTGGGTTCGAGGCTGTGCTCGGGTAGACTTTTTTTAAATTTTGTTATTTTAAAAATTAGATCGGCTCTAAAAGGTGTATTCAACGAGTTTAGAACTTGTTCCTCGATAAACTATTTTTAAAATTATTGGTAATCTCATCTACTACAGCTGGCAGCCTGTATCATACTTTTAGTGCGGCCTCTATTGAGACGAAGACTTATTATCAAAACGGGAAGCCGCTAACAATCTTAGACTAAAACACATAGAAAAGTAATACTAAAAGTCATAAACATCTAGAGTAGCAATGTTCAATATACTACGGTATCTATTTTATGATTTTTGCGGTGTTTATTTGTAGGTAAATAATTTCTTGGCAAAACAAGGCACTTTATTAAAAAACCCTTCATTAATAAAAAAGTATATTTTGCTTGTTGCGTTGATATCACTAGTTGCCCACAAAATTTTGACCCACCTGTAAAAAGCTCACGGGCCGCGCCTGCATGAAATCATTGAAAATGAGACAACCTAAATATAAATAATAGTATAGCGTTAGCAAATGTTATTTATAACTTATAAATATTATACCATTTTTGATGTATTTATTAATATTTTCCTTAACTATTGTTTTCGCCATTTTGATTGAATTTGAATTGAAAGCAACAACTAAAATGAAGCAATACTTGCTACCAAATTGTATTTAATGAATTACCTAGCTTTAACAGAAGACATCCATAATTTTAATTATGATATGGATTATGGATTATCTATTAATTATACACACTTACTTTTATTTTGTTTGGGCTTATTTAGGTTTTAAATATTAATTAAGCATGACATTATGAAGATGGATAGGCACTTGTTTTACTTTTAGCTAACCTATTTTCATTAAAAATATAATGACATATCTTAATGGATTTTTTTAGCAGAACACTCTTAACACTAATCTTGGTAATAGCCTAAAAAACAATTGAATATTTTAGTTATAGGACTATTTGTTGCTTAATTACATCCGAACAGCTGATCGTTTTTGTAGTAGAATACAGGGTCGCAAAAAATTGAATAAGAAACTCTTACTGCAACTCTTGATGCATTTAATTGAAATTTTACACTCAAGTTCCTTAGAACCTGTACATAGGTTTCTTTCTAGCCTTATAATGTAATATACGGGATGTGCAGCATGGGCTCTAAGTAATCATGTAAGGATACGTATTCAAAAATCCGATGGATACGAATATTAAAAGAATCCGTATTATCCTTTGTAATTTGCGTTTCTGCGAAAATACGCAGATTCGCGAGACTATGTACTTAACTTTATGTTTCCGAGGTTAGTCTGTTGCAATGATATTTTCGAGTGGTCCGGTTCGGTCGCGTGGGCATGAAACTAGCGTCTAACCGATACCCAGTTATGTATTTTGCGGTTAAAATACTTGGACTTAATAAATTACTCGTAGACTTGAATTATGTGTGTTTTTTATTCAAGAGAAGCTGGTAACAAACTAAGACACTTACAATATGGTACTTTTCTTTATATACTAAAATGATCCTAAAAGTGAAGATAAATCCTGGCATAAATAGATAAAATACGGGAATTACATGAATTAACAAATATCAGAAATTATCATAGTAGATATAACTCAGTAGGAAAAGATAACACCTGGTATAATATAATGTAAGGTAAAATTCGATAATTATCATAAAAAGATAAAGTCCAGCATGAAAAGATAAAATACGGTAAAAAGGCGACGCAGCATCTTCTCGAGTCTTATCTGTTGGTTAGGGTATTCTCCAGTGGCGTATCCTGGTAGTTTGGTTGTGATACATAACTCCTCCCGTCTGAGATAAAGCCTTAGGGTTGAAAACGTTGTCTAAGGCTGCTCTTTCATTTCCAAATCTTCTGTCTTGGTTTTCCTTTTACTTTTACGTTGGTATGGATAAGGGTAACAGGTTCTGTAGTAGCATGTTACCGCCAAGAAAACAATCATTGCGACCATAAGGTATATGAGGACATGAATCCATGTAGGCATTGATTTTTCCTGTAATAGTGTTGGATCTTCTAAAATATTTACTTCATGTTGTGTATTTAACTTTTTGGTCAAATGTTTGATTTCTTCTAAGTCCAAACTGGTAAGTTTAATGTGAGTAGAGCGTTCTGGCAGCAGTGAAAGGTTTAACTGAGGAAGCTGAATTATTACAGCAGGTGAAATGTGATCATTTCCAGCAGAGAACACTTCTTGGTTAATGAAGTAGTGACAATTACTTGGGATAGTGATTATATAACTGCCAGGGATTAGTTCATGATGCTTTTCAACGGAACAGCTTTCAGTGAGGACGATGTCTGCTCCAGTGGTGAAGAGGATGTTGTGTGGGGTAACTTGGTTGGCTATTGCTTTGTCCAAATGAACTGGGACAGTGGTGCAGTTGTTTGGCTTATTGTTCTTTATGATGCTGACAACACAATCGTCTTCTGTTTGCAGGTGATTCAGACAGTAGTGGACGTTTTCTACTTCTTCGCATGGTTCATTTTGATATTGATGGAGAACACTTCTCTCATTTAGGATAAGGTAAGGTTTACAAGGAAGAATTATTTTATTATTAATTGGAATGGGGTAAATAAAATATGTTTTAAAATTTTGAGGCATTAAAATTGGAAAGTGAATCAGAAAAATAATTCGGTCGTCCTTAAAGAGTAATTGAATTCCCAAGAAAGAGTAATAGCTATGATGGTCTGTAAAATTAACTAATTGAGTGGAAGGGTAAGAAACCTTTATTTTTGTAATAATAGAATTTAGGTTTTTTAAAGGCAAAAATACAGGATGAATTTTGTTGACATTAGCAAAACTTATGGCATTAGTTACTTCATTTAAATGAATCTGTAAAATTAAAAGAGAATTTATAATCAAGTTTAAAGTATTTACTTCGTTTATTCCTTCAGAGAATTGATCGATATTTTGGGTTATCATTAACATATTAGATTTTATTTGCGAAATGCTATTATTCGTTATTGCCATAATTTCTTTTGCTAAAGTAATCTGTTCGTTAATCTTTTCCTGAAGTAGATGATCACTTTTATCGAGATGCTTAAGAATTAAGTCTATTCTTCTGCCATCTTCGGCATCTAAGGTTCCAAAAAGCCATTTGGATACTTTACCACCAAGGTCTATTAGTCCGCGTTTTGATCTTTTGGGATAAATAATTTCTAAAGAAGTATCAATATAGGATAATAATGTATTTGCTTGTTTTATTAAGTTTATCGTATGAGAGCCAAGATTTTTCTTTGATATTGCAAACGATAATTGTGACTTTAAATGATTTCTTATATTAGTGAATTCTGAAATATTTAAATAAGTAATAAAAGTGTGTCTGCTTGTTATTATGCGTGTGGATTTTAAACTAACAGGTAAAATTGGGTTAGTAAGCTTTTGAATAGAGGCATTAGTACTTATAATTATAAGGGTTAATAATAGGATGAGAAAAAGTCTCATCTGAAACAAAAGAGAAAACATTAGTGTTTTTTGCGTTTCTTTATGTTATGTTTGGAGTATTTTGAGACATCAGTTTTAACTTTGTTTTTTGTTTGTGCTACTGGGATTATTTTTGTAAATCTAGGAGCTAGTTTATCTCTTGGTTGTTCTTTGTGATAAACTGCATCGTTTTCTGACAAGGTAATTGGTTCTTTTCGATTAGCATTTATTTTGTCTAGTTGTTGTTGTTTCTTTTCTTTAACTTTTTCTGTAATTTCTTTATATTTTTCTTTGATTTTTTCTTTGTGGTCTTGCACATATTTAGACACAATATGTTTTTCTTCGACGTCAAATGGGTCTTTAGAGTTAAAGTGACCGGATACTATTTCGAATGGTGTATGATCTGTAGAAGAGTGAATGGAATTGTTGTAGTGTAACAATGAATACTTTATAATGTTAATAAGAGATTCTTTAGGGTTTGTTTGAGTTTTTATTCTTATCTGCTCTAATAGTGTGGAATGAAGTCTTTCGATGTAACTATTCGAGTTTGGATTCTTTGGGGTGGTATAATGGATCTCAATTTTATGTAGTTTGCAAAAATCAGTAAAGCTATTGTTATTGAACTCAATTCCATTGTCGCAAATTATCATTTCTGGCAGACCGTAGTGTGATATAAAGGTCAATAAACCATCGAGAACATTAACTGCATTTACTCCAGGAATGGGATATACTTGGGCAAATTTAGAAAATGTGTCAATTATGGTTACAAATTTTTCTTTTGCTATTGACAGCGTGTCGATATGGATTCTAGCAAAAGGTTTGAATCCTATTGGGATGGGTTGGAATTTAAATTCATTAGGTTTTCTCTCGTATTTTGACTTTTGGCAAATGATACAGTTATTTATGTAGTTCGTAACATCCTTGATCATGGTAGGCCAATAATAGTTTCTTTTGAGAGAATCTAAAGTAGTTGTTATGCCACGATGTCCAGTCTTATAGACATGGTGATAGTTCATCTTGTCTTGTTGATCATTTTGTGTCGTCACATCAGTCAGTTTTAAAGAACAAATCATTAATTTTGAAGGGACTCTAACGATTTTTTCTTGAATATGTTTAAGAAAAGTCTTTTCGTCATCTTTATTTGGAAAATGAAGATGATATGTGGTTTTGTTATTTAAGTTTGCTATGTACTCTTCTAAATCTTCTTCCATGTTTCTTCTACGGAGATTAATAAAATACCTTTGATTGTCAAAAATTTTTTCTTTTATAACTCTGGGCACTGGGGATGCGTCAGATATTTTGACGATCATTTGATGTTTATGGTGATTTAACGGTTTATCACAATAGGGGTAGGAAAGTAGTGGAGGTTCGTCTGCAGAGTGTATTGTGGTAACATAGTTCTCATTGCTTTTGAAAAACTCTCGAATGGTTGTATCTATATCTCCTGATTCGTTCATCATTGAACCAACTTTGTCTGTTTGTTTTTGATTTACTGTATTGGTTGCTTCGTTTATGGGTGAAATATTTCTGGATAGACTGTCAGCTACATTATTATCTTTGCCCTTAATGTAATCAGTATCAAAGTCATACTCGGATAGCAATAATTTCCACCTGACCAATTTAGAATTGGGCTCTTTCAGGCTCTCTAACCATTTTAAGGGTTTATGGTCTGTCTTTACTTTGAAGTGTCTTCCAAATATGTAGGGTCGAAAGTACTTAATTGACCAAACAATCGCTAATAGCTCTTTTTCTGTGACTGAGTAATTTATTTCATTTGGATTCAATGTTCTACTTGCATAGCAAACTGGTTTTCCATCCTGACTTAGAACGCTTCCAATGGCATATTTACTTGCGTCTGTAGTGAGTGTAAAGATTTTTGAAAAATCTGGATGGATTAAAATGGGCTCATTACAAAGAATCAGTTTACAGGTTTCAAATGCATTTTTGAAGTCTTCCGTGTGTTCAACTTTTTTACCTTTTCTCAAACATAGTGTCATCGGTTTTGTAATCTTTGCAAGATTGTTAATAAATTTTCTGTAAAAGCCAACCATTCCCAAAAAGCTCTTAATTTCTTTATGTGTTTTGGGTAATGGCATTTTCAGTATAGCGTCTATTTTCTTTGGGTTAGGTTTAATGCCCTCTGTGGTTACAATATGGCCTAAGAATTCCGTTTCGTGTTTTAGAAATTCACATTTATCAGGCTGAACTTTTAAGTTGTACTCTTGAAGTTTTTTAAATATCTCCTTTAAATTAAGTATGTGTTCATCCAATGTTGTTGAAAAAACTATGACATCATCCATGTAAACTAGGCAAGTTTTATTGATAAAATCTTTGAGAACTTCGTTAATCATTCTCTGAAAAGTAGATGGTGCATTTTTGAGGCCAAAAGGCATCCTTAAAAATTCATAATGCCCATGATCTGAAGAGAATGCTGTTTTCTCGATACTTTCCTTATGCATCTTAATCTGGTGAAATCCACTTGCCAGGTCTAATGTGGTAAAATATTGGCATCTGCCAAGTTTATCAAGTAAATCGTCGATATTAGGTATAGGAAATCTATCCTGAATAGTTTTGGAATTTAATTTTCGAAAGTCGATTACTAGGCGCCATTTAGGGATTCCACTGGCATCTAACTTTTTTGGAACTATCCATATAGGACTTGACCAAGGGCTGGTACTATTTCTTATGATGCCATCTTCTAACATTTTTTGAATTTGATCCTTTACTTCCTTTTTATGGACTTCCGGTAGCCTATAAGATCTTGTATAAATGGGCTCTTCATCTGTAGTTACTATTTTATGAGTTGTCTGAGTTGTTGACGACAAGGGCTCATTCTGATTTTGAAATATTGAAGAAAATTGTCTGCATAGCTTTAGGATCTTGTATTTTTCTTCTTCTTCTAAATGACCTAGTCTTAAAAGATGCTCAATTAGATTTTGATCTGGGGTTGTAGAATCGGTTTCTATTTCTGCTTGGTATATTTCATAGTCATTTATTGGGAATACTTTTAAAGGTCTTGGAAGGTTAAAATAGGTATCTTCAATGTTAACATTGTAAATTTCAACTATAGCATGTCCATTCTCTACAGTGCTTATTCCTTCAGGTATAAAACAATGTGGGTTGATTGATTGGTAAGGGATATAGTATGTACCATCTTCTTTAGCATTTGTTGGGAGTCTCATCCTTAGGACTTCATTTTCGTTTACTGTGATATTAAAGCAGTTATAATCTGAGGGAGAACACTGATAAACCGGAATTTTAAGGTTATGTCTTTCAAGATAATTCTGTTGCAAATTCCAATTGAAACCCATATTTTTAAGATCTCTAAAACTTATTAAACCATCGAAAAAAGGGTGAAAATCAAATAGGGTAAAAATTAAAACTTCATTTGTTTGAAATTCCTTAAAAGCCGGAATTCGCGCTTCGTATTTGGATTCTTGTTGACCACAAGATGTTTTGATTATATTGGGTTTTATGACAATAAATTCAGAAAAATACTGTTTTGCAACATGGGGATTTAGTAATGAAATATGACTGCCTGAGTCAATTAATAATTTTAGGGTTTTGTCAAAAAAGGAAATTTTAATAAACGGAAGTTTGCGTGAATCTGTGTCATTTACTAGGTAGAATTCATTACAGAGGCTTCTTGATAAAAATTTTCATCTCCTGGGGTTTCTGTGGGTATGTATGACGTCATTGACGTGTATTCTGCAGCGTCAGTATATTGTTCCTCTAATTCATCAGTATTAGTTTGTTCTGGGATATAATTCTGGTTTTCAAAATATTGCTCTTCGAAGTTCTGGTAATATTCGTGTGAGTCGTCATCAGAATTTTCTAGGTTATACAATTCTTCAAATTGAAATTTGGGGGGTCTTGATTGTGGTTGGAATGCATTTGGATTTGGTGATCTATATTGGAAATTATTTGTTGGTCTAAATTGATTTCCTGCTGTGGGTTGCGAGATATTTCTTGGAGCCAAAGTTTGTCTAGTTATTATGGACATTGGGGTTGGTGCTTCTTTCGAAGTCTGTCCAGTCGGTTTGAAAACGTTGGTTTTAGTAGGATTTCCAAATACTTGCTGGTTCGTAAAATATTTTCTTTGTGGTAATTGCCTTGGTGAAATATTTATTGGCTGACTAGGGAAATTTTGTTTAAATCCCGATTGTTGTCCTGTAAAATTTTGTTTAAAACCTGAAAATGCAGGTGTGAAAGTCTGTGGTATGTGTCTTCCATACGTTTGTTGGTATCCTTGATTCGTAGGTGCTTTAAAATTTGGTAAGGGAATATGTTGATTGGTATTCCTTTTAGTTTCGTTACATAGGGACAAAAAATTTTCTTCTTCTATTACATAATTCATCGCTTCTTCTATGCATGTAGGGTTCTTAAGCCTTACGCCTGTTTGAATTTGATGGGGTAGGTATTTTATAAAAGAAACCAAAAGTAATTTTTCTATATTGCCAATTTGTGCGATTTTTGCATTAGCCTGTAGGGTATTATCGTTATTAATAGAGGTGAAAATCAGACTTCTAAAATATTGGCAGCGAATGCCAAAATTATAAGGTGTTTCTCTCGGGTTTGGTTTTAAGTTATGAAGTTCGTTTAACAAACAAGTGAAAGATCTTTGATCACTAAAAGAAAGTCTTAAAACATCTTTTACTTTATCCCAAGTATCTAATTCTGTGCGACTAGATATTAAAGTTAAAGCTTTACCTTTAAGTTTCCCTAAAATACCACGAAAAATAAGTTTTTTAATTGCGTCACTTTCATCTCTAAAATTATTAAAAGTATCATCGCATGCTGCGATAAAATTATTCAGCTCGCAAGGGTCGTTTTCAAATTGTGGTATAATATCCAAGAAAAGTCTTAACTGTTGATAATTGGTATTGTTTACTGACATGTTTGGTGATAAATTAATATTGGCAAGATTATTTATTATATCTTCTACTTCAGAATTGGATTCAAGATCAAAATCAAATGCGTTAATTGGGTTATCAACAGGGGATTTCTCTGACAAGGTGTCAGTTTCACTTTCAGATTCTGAACTAATGTTGGCTAAATCCGTAAACTTTTTCCTAAATTCCTTATTTTTCTTAGCAGTTTCTTTTAAGCCGCTAAACATTAAACATTAAGAAAACAAAAATGCAGGAAAAATAAATTCTATACTTATAGGATAAAAATAAAAAAGAGAAATTTTATAAATGAGAGAAATGCAAACAAACAATAATCAAAAATGAAACAATTGTTATTTCTTACCATGCGTCGAAGTTTCTTCTTTCTTCTTTGTGTTGTACACTGTGTCACTTAACTAAAGCCAAACAAGGGATATCCGTTCCGTCGAATGACTTGCTGTACCCCACTTTTGGATGTGCAGGCAATGTTCCAAAAATAAGGCCCGGTGTGTCAAGAAAGGAAATATACGGTTTCTTCTTGAACACGATTTTTTTTGAAAGTCCCGTTAAAGATTTGAAAACCACCAGAGTTCGTAAACCACTATCTGTATAGTCAGTACGGCACTATGTTTCGAAATCACTATCCATAAAGTCAATACGGCACTATGTTTCGAAGTTCACTATCCATACAGTCAATACAGCACTATGTTTCACTTATCTGTACAGGACAATCCTACCGACTGCGCCAGTTATGTATTTTGCGGTTAAAATACTTGGACTTAATAAATTACTCGTAGACTTGAATTATGTGTGTTTTTTATTCAAGAGAAGCTGGTAACAAACTAAGACACTTACAATATGGTACTTTTCTTTATATACTAAAATGATCCTAAAAGTGAAGATAAATCCTGGCATAAATAGATAAAATACGGGAATTACATGAATTAACAAATATCAGAAATTATCATAGTAGATATAACTCAGTAGGAAAAGATAACACCTGGTATAATATAATGTAAGGTAAAATTCGATAATTATCATAAAAAGATAAAGTCCAGCATGAAAAGATAAAATACGGTAAAAAGGCGACGCAGCATCTTCTCGAGTCTTATCTGTTGGTTAGGGTATTCTCCAGTGGCGTATCCTGGTAGTTTGGTTGTGATACATAACTACCCCAATATCTCTCTCGAATTTTGCCGAACGATTGTTGTTGAATTTTTTTCGCACCGATCCCTCTTCGCTTGCGAGGAAAGAGACTGGTCAGGGTCCCTAACCAGGTGCTAACCCTGTTCCGACCTTAGGGTGCTCTCCGATCCACCGTTCTGGACAACAAACAAAACATAATTTTTAGGTTAAGGTATCTAGACACGATTAATCTTTTGCTCGGGACCTTTAAAAAAGACGAAACAAAATTTTTATCGAGGAAGGAGTGCTAACCCGTTTCCAATACACCTTTTAGAGCCGATCCTAATTTTTTATAATATTTTAAGTGACAAAAATTAAAAAAAAAGATGCGGTCGAGCACGGATTCGAACCAAGACGTCTGGGTCAATAAGCATTACTTTGAAACATATTTATTACCTACTTAATAATAGGGTATATAACGTCAAAAAGTAACTTAATTAATGCGTGCGCATCTAATACGCACGCATTTACAGACGTCGACGCTACGACCCCTATGCAGGGAAGTCCAGCGCGACAACACAGCCAGGGTGCGGCCGGGGTTGGTGTTAACCCTTGGTTGCCCAATGACGTGCAAATGAGGAGGAACGACTCTTTCCGCGGGAGCTTGCAGAGTCAGTGAGAGATTTTTGCTGTAGAGCTTGAAGAGCGTTGTTGAAAATTTTACTTATATTAAAGCTTAAGATTAGTGTTCGCTGGAAAAGACAGGTGAAAAAACCAGCTTGAGAGTTTTTGTTTATATACATATTTACATAAATGATGGTGACCGATCCGTTGTTTATTTACATTTTTTATTTACAGCCATTCATTCGTCCATTTATTCTTGCATTCATTCTTATGTACATGTTCCATTCGTTCTTGTATATACACACTGCACTCATACTAAGTATTTACAATATTTACAGAATTTACATTATATACAATGTTTGATTTCGGAGTTTTGACTGATAATGATCCTTAGGGCACAGTTAGTCAATATATACCAATTTGGATAGCCAATCAGGTGTCTGTATGATGGGAGGGTGAAGTGGGCGGAGCTTGTGAAGGGAATCGAAATTGGGTATAAAGGCTAAGCTCAGGTATTTGGGTTTTAGTTGGATTTGGGATTTGGTCAAAGAAGTAGAAGATGGAATTTCACGAACAATGGTTTAGGGATTAGGAATGTAGTTTTCAGCATAAATTGGTAGTCTATAGTATATGGGCTTGTGTGTTACAGCGTCTTCTTGCCTAATGCGTGTTAGGTTTCTTGTTAGAGGTGAAACCCCGATTTTTGTTCTATAGAACTTGTCAGATACGTTACGCACGTAATCCTCCAGCATCGTGGCGCCGCGCCGGGGAGCCGATGTAGCTCGCCGATCACCGTAGATCGCCTGGCGAACGTAACGCATCTTAACCATAGAGAAAATATATAATAGAGAAATAGTGTCATTTGCGAATGTGGCAAATTTACCAAGCTGAATCCGTAAACAAAGACGGTCTTCTGCGGGTTGTCGAACGTTTGCCTTGCGATAGACAGGACCGTACTTCAAAATTTATTTCACATGACGTGAATCTTTTATCGAGTAATAAAAAAAATTAGTATTAGAGTAAGAGTAGTAGAGTAATAAAAATTAATGATAAAAATGTAACCATTAGTGAGATTTTAACAAAAAGTGTATAGTTTGTTGGCTTAAATCTGAGTTTTCTTGCTATACAAAACTGTCGATAATTCCTCGAAAATAGCTCAGTTTATACATATCCAGTGCGTCTCTTTAATGTCCCCTCCCTTAATTTTTTAAACGTTACATTTACAAAATTGAAAGTTGAAATAAAATATAAACATAGTATTCTAAACAATAGAAATAAAATATGCAACTGTTTTAAGAAGTAAAATAGTAAATCAAAAAAATTACATGTGTATATTTTATTGGATTGGCATCCAATCCTGTATAATTATTGAACAAACCAAGTTCTATGGTAAGGTGTAAATATTTTTACACCTATTTACAGTGTGTGCACTTGATACTTTGCTGAAAGCGCTACTACTTGCGGCCCCATGTCAATCTAATCCACTGATATCTTAGCGATCCTTTGGCGAAAGCGCTTTTTTCTTTCGCCATCCCTTTTAGAATACTCCCCTCTACCCCAATCCACTAGTATTTTTAGTGCCCCTTTGGCGAAAGCGCAAATACGCCTTTTGGACACACCCTTCTAATCCACTGATATCTTAGCGATCCTTTGGCGAAAGCGCTTTTTTCTTTCGCCACCCCTTTTAAAATACTCCCCTCTACCCTAATCCACTAGTATTTTTAGTGCCCCTTTGGCGAAAGTGCAAATATGCCTTTTGGACACACTCACCCTTATGCAATATTGGGGAAGGAGGCATTGACCCTATATATGACCTTCTTACACCATCGTACCCCTTATACAATGCCCCTAATACACACACACCCCATCAGTGCCTTTCTGACACCTTGACCACACTCAATATACGTCACTGACAAATATTTCTACTTCTCCGTGTGTGTATTCACTTCAACACCGGAGTGCATTTAAGCTAAATTATATTTTTTACCTACTATTTTTTCACATATTGATATAATTCAAATTTGGAATTAAACTATTTGTATTTATGCACTAATTGTAAGAAATAGACTACGAAATAATTCCTTATATTTAAAAGTTGGATACATAATTAGCGAAACATATGAAATGTCTGTAACACTTTGTAAAGACTATTTTTGTATCGAAATAACAAGCTTCAGAGGTTCGCTATATTCGCCACCCCAACCAAAAATACCATAACATAAAAATGACTGAGATTTTTTCGGCCCGGTTCTGATCGCCGAGTTGCGTCATTGAGTTCAACAACCACTTTTACGAGACGTCCCGAGTGCGCATGCCTCGAGAAGACCGTCGTTTAAAAATCTGACTGGCGCCCAATGCGTACAAACGCACTTTTTCGCCCATACATTGGACGGATTCAGCGGTGTCGCGAATACGTTGTGATGGTCTAAATATATGTTGTCTATGATCTTAACGCAATATTTTGAAAACGCTGCAACCTTCCCATTTGCGAGTCTGATACGCTGCACCAGACTGGCGCAGCGTAAACCATGACAGGTCTTATGATTTGGTTGTAGACCACCAATTTATTGCGTTGGGACATAGAGGATTTGGGAGAAAGGATGGCGTACAGGCTCTGCATTGCCAGAAAGGATCTTTGGAGGACATAGGAAATATGGGCAGCGAATCGGAGTCTTTCGTCAATGACTACACCCAGATACTTGAGCTTTTTTGCCGGTAGTATCTGAGCGTTGTTAGTATGAATGGAAATATGGATTTTGTTGTTCGTGAATTTTATTGTAAGTGTTAGGCACTCGCACTTAGCTTCGTTTATTTCCATCTTCCACGTCTCATACCAATAAGGGATGAGACGGAGGAGATGACCTCTAATGTGGGATACGGCCAATTTTGCGTAGAACGAGCTGGCGTAAACCAGCACGTCGTCAATAAGCATTCATTCTATACCACTGCACTACGTGGCTGATGCTAGGAGATCGGTAAACTTATTAACAAGTGCATCATTTACATAATATACGCATTTGAATGACTCGGCTTTCTTCGGGACAGATATTGGGGGCACCGGCTAGACGTTAATGGGCATGAACTCCGGGTAGAGGTGTCAAGCGCACCGTTTTAACAGCCCGTTGGTGATTTTTGACTTGTTAATTATCCACCGTTGTTTACAGATGGCATTTTAACTTTGACAAGGCTGGGCGACAAACGTCCTTGGTAGATAAATTTAAATCCAGTTTCATCCCTATTAATCTCACAGATGATCTTTTGTCGGGGGCTCAGAAGGGTAAGTTGTAATGATTTTTCTAATTATTTTTATATATTTCGAATGGAAGTGAATTCTGACTTTTAATATTCATGTGTCTGAATTCGACCTTGTGGTTCTTTTAGGAATACCCAGCTGCTTACTGATGAATGCCTACTGCTCACTGATTATTGATTGCTGATTATTTATTAGTGATTATTGATTATTTTACCCGATGGTTTAGTGACCTAATTATAAGACCCAATTTGGCTGATTAATTCATGTTTTGGACTACTTCGTTGAAGTCACCGTGTTGGGAGATTTGATTCCTTTTTGAGGGTGATGACAAGTTTTTCTTTGGTTTGTGAAATAAAGAAATGACTCCTGGAGTTCCAGAGTCCGAGTTTTAAACAACAGCAAGCTAAGTACATAGCTTTTAAGTGCGATGAAAAGCCAAGTGTTAAGAATAGTAATTTTTTATATTTAAAACTAATTTAACGATCTAGCGTGTGAAGGAGTTGCAACTACCTAAGTAGGGCTAGTTAAAAGATCATTTCCCTTTTTCATATAATCAACTAATATTTTTGCAATGCCTTTTTCTCTATTTTTCCTTTTTTAAATTAAACGTTATCTTAAATTCTCACAATATTTTGCGTAAATTCTTCTGATTAAACATACAATTTACTTTTTAATGTCGTTTCATTTTGTACACCTTTTAAGTTTACTTGCAGGATCTTTAATTATTGGTAGTGTGTTGTTTGGCACATTTTTATTACTGCAAGTGGCACCAAATTAGATCTGTTTGTTAGCACACACCGATAATGTTAAGGGGTGTACATTTGTTTCAGGTAAATACATTGATTTGTTCATTAGCAGATGGCAATGTTGAGCTATAATTAGTAAAACCCCCACTTAAATAAATTGAGCTAGTCGATGGCTTGTTGTCATATACTCTAGCCCTGTAAAATAACAACAATTGTAAATGACAGTGAATTATGGTTACACCGTAACCGGCCTAGAACTTGAATACGGATCCGGAATCAAAATAAATACGTATTCGGGGGTTACTAATGCAAAGTGCAAAGAGAAAACGGAATCCGGGATCGAGTGTAAGCGAACAACATGGTCTGCGATTTGGCATATCTAATCTTATGCTTTCTCTTTCTAATGACATTCCCTAAAAAAAGATAGCATACTTATCGGGATAACGGGTATCATATGGGATGAGACCAATTGGTTAAACACGGTCCGCTTCGCCCGAACCGAATTCAGGCGAAAACGAACGACGGTGCCTTACTATCCCTGACCTTCGACTTCGAATCATATGATACCGCATCCACCTATCTACCCGTACCCGAAATAATTCCGTATATACATGTTTCGGAACCGCTTTTGTGTGGCTCAAGAAATGGATACGTATTCGAATGATGGATACGGATATTAGTTGATTCCGATTCCGTATTAACCGGATATTTAAAGAATTCGGATATTTACAACACTAGCTCTAAGGACCACTAAACAATCACTAGACGAAATTAAAGGATTCTTTACTAGTTGATAATGTAGATCCCACTTTGGGTCCTAGACCTTAATTACAAACCACTGATTGCGTGAAACATGCTACAAACTAGAATGAGGGAACTGCAAAATCGACTTGAAAAATTATTATTTTCCTGTTGAATAGATAGATCTTACCTAGTGTCGCAAATATCAGTTCCGTTCGCGCAGAAGACGAAACGTAATCAGGCATTTTCACTGCATTTCCTCAGGTTTCAATACTTAGTTTGTTTGAAATACCGACTGTATATTAATTTTGATCCACAACTTGCCTGAAACATTGGGCATATAAAAAGATATATAAATATCTTATAGTTTTAGTATAATATAAGTTTGTTACGAATTATAGTTCACTAAGTACGCCTAAACTAAAAGTCTATGGTGCGCACCATACGCACACTGAAAAAAGTCCAGGCAAAGATTTGCCTACAATTTTCTAGCACCCATTTTTCTCACAAATTGTCATACTATTATCTACAATTGTAAGTATAATTTCATGTCGGGGTTTTACTCATACTTTACAAATTTGTGACAAACATTTGTAGGGGTGGGTCTTTACTTCAGGTTACAGAATATTCTACATTGTTGTAGAATATACTTTGCCAGTAACTTTGGACGTGGAATATACAAGTTGTAGAATGTAGTTAATTTTTTTGCAAAGTATTTAACAGCAAAACATAGCTTTCTTTTCAACATTCCATCATGTAGAATCCCTTGCAAATTGTTTGATTTTGTCCTACAGCACTTTAGGATAAAAAAAAGCCGTGTTGCCGCACATTACATTATTTTCTGGATATTGCCAAATAAGAAAATAACGTTAGCTATTTAAATGACATAAAATTAGAAGGAATATTTAATTTTAGATAATAAATACATATTTATGCAATGCTTATTATTTTTCTCTATCGAACAAAACAAAAAGTATAAGAAACATACCCCTTTTCTCCTCTATTCCTACATCAATATAATCGCTAAGATATGATCTGACAATGCTGCAACGAAAACCGTTCGTTGCGCCCGACGCGTTAGGCGTCATTAGCCGAAACACCCGTGTGTTCTGGTTGGAATTACGCACAGCCCACAGTTCTGCCTTTTCATCTTCCGATCTTTTAAAGTGATCCAATACTTTTATTTTTCTGTTTTTATTTTTACTATGTAATAATGTGTGAGACTAGTGCAGAATTGTTAGAATCCTGGGGCTTCCCCGAACTGGTAGAGATATTCAAAGGTAAGAAATTTAACTTAATATATCTAATAAAAGTAATGTAATGTAATAAATAATAATACAATCTTCTGGTGGTCGCGTCTTTGTACGTTTCTTAATTTGCAATATGGCGGAACATCTCTAAATGGAACTATACAGAGAAATAAAATTATAATAAGCAAACTCTAAGAAACGAAGTGCAATTATATTATTATAGCATATATGTTCAGAAACTAAGCGTGAAAGTAAATTAAACTAAGATAGATCCAACTTTAATTGTTCTTAATTTAATGTTAATTTTTAAGTTTTTGGGCCAAGTTTTCGGTCACATTTTGACGCATGACTGTTATTAAATAACCTGAAAACGTTTTTATAATGTGTTTCGCCAATGTCATATTATTAATTTATTAAATTAAAAATTCTATCAAGTGCAAGCTATACCTATTTACACAATTAGTGTTCCGTGCACTGATAAAAAGGATCATTTGTTTTAATAGAATATGACATTTCCTCAAACGAATGATTCTTTTGATATATGCCAAATGAATGAGGAATTTAAAATAAGAAATACATTTCTTTGGTTCAGATTCAATTTATTTCTTTGACCCAGAAGAATATGAATTTACAATCCTTTACTAGGAAAGTAGTAAACTGTCAAGTAAGAGAATAGGGATTTATGCCAAAATATGATGCACTCCGGGCACATGAATGCATAACATCGAGCTAATTGGTGCAAATTCCGTTCTTTGTTTTAAAATAATCGTAGATTAGAGCCACAAACTTGATTTAATTGCTACAAATTCTGTCCCTTATTTTAAGATCATCTTGAACTTAAGTAAAGAGACTAAGCCTTTTGTTGCAAATTCAATTTCTTATCTTAAGATTATCGTACATTTGAGTCAAAAGATTAATTCTTTTAATATAAAATCAATTTTTCAGTTTAAGATCTCCATAACTTTAGCTCTAAAAATTAAGTCATTTGTTAGAAGTTTCGTAAGATTTGTCTATAAACTGTTACTTTGGGTAAAGAGAATAATTATCTCGTTTAAAATCCTATAATAAGGGATGTTTCAAAAGTGTAGTTATAGACTAAATTAAAATCAGAAGTGTATACTAGAAGGATGTATGCCTTTTCCTGGAGTTTTCCTAATTTGAATAGCATTTTAATGATATTATGTTTAACTTCAATTAACTTGCAAAATATAGGAACATTAATTTAAACTCAGTAGTTTTTTTATTTTATTAGTTACCTAAAACGTATGTATTAAATAAAATGTCGTACAGGGAACAAGAAAACAATGAATTATTTTAATATTAAATATATTTAAAACAGAAACACCTTTGTTTTTTGCTGACGCTATTACAACAAATGATATTTACTTATGAGAACTAACAAATCGCATAACAAACAAAATATTTTAAAATTAATATATCCCAAAAACTAACCATTTATAATTATTATTTATTATTATTTACGATAAAGTAGGTAACGTAGCAAAAGACAGCAACATTATAAAAACGTGTCGGAAGATAATAAGAATAAAATAAGTTAAAATACTCGCAACTGTCTGGTATTTAACATTAATTTGCTTACATTTTCACCTGAGCTGCACTCATCCAAACTTTTGATGCCTCGCTGAAGCCGGAAGCCTATGCCATCAGCCCCTCACTTAACCTGAGTAAACATCAGCCGCCCGATCTCCGCCCATCTGCCGCGCTACCACATCGCGTATGCGCGGATCTGAATGGGCCAAATTAAAAATTTTGAAAAACGTGTAAGGACAAAAATTGTTTCTTACATCGTGATTAATATTTTTTGTTAAAAGACTTTTTCTCTAAAACCAATGGTTCCGCAGTTATAGGGAAATAAACAATTAAATTGTTTATAACAATTGATTGCGCTAGAATTTTTCAATCCTGATAATTTTCGCTCAATCTACACCTAATTCTCAATGTTCACGCTTTTTTTTCAGATTCTTCTAAGTGATCCGTCTGGTGGTAAGGGTGGGGGACATCAATTTTTAAGCGTTTTTCCCGAAAAATGTTCAATTTAAGATATAAAGTATGTATTTTGAATGACCATGTGTAAGTATTTTGGTTATTTTTGATTTTCATGTTTTGTATTTATATTTTATAAGTTGATTGATGTGATATAATGACTAGTGGAACATGTTACCTAATTACAGAAAAATAAAAACTAAAACTTAAATTTTTGTTTTAGTAACATTTCGTATGCCTTTATAGCTTTACAAAAAGGTTTACACTTTCACAAGTTGGATGTCTCAGTTCCACCAATTAAGTCTTGTGTTTGAATGGCTCTGTACTGCTTGTAATTTACGAAAGTATAAAAAACTATTAAACAGGATTACATTTTGCCATTAAGACGGTACAAGTATTTTAATTTTTAAATAATTGCAAAAACTTAATGAAAACCAACGCAAATTATCCACTTGGTTGTATTTAAACTCATCTTCATCTTGTTTTTTAAAAGAAATAAAAAATCACAAATTCAAAAATATTTCTGAAAGTTTTTGAATAGCCTTAAAATAAAACTGTTACGCATCATATGTCTGCAATATGATATTAATTTTTATATATTTTCGTCCAGCTTTACAACATTGCTGTATCAGCTTTCGTAAATTGCAATACATAGTTCCACAAGAAATTGT
>CAXARB010000051.1:0-10000 GCA_963971165.1 Philopedon plagiatum | reverse complement strand
TCTTTCTGCCGTTTTTGTTCACGATGACGTCACAAACTTTTTCATTAATCCTAATTAAATGTATTTATTTCGTAAGTCGCATATGCACTGAAAAAAGTTTTCTGTCCAAGGCGCGGATCGAACCCGCACACACCATGTGTATAATTTCGTATTATATACGTTTCCCAGCTATAGAACCAAGTACGCCACGGCACCTAGTTGAATAAATAAACCGGGAAAATGATATCTTCCGGGAGTTTGGACGTGACGTAGTAGGTATGTTTTATGTGTTTTTTGCGATATACAAATTAAAAAATACGTAACGTGTTCGGGGGCGTTGTCAGAAGACGTTTAAAAAAAGAATGGCGTTGATCGGCCCTTTGGTTCCGGAGAACATAAAAGTATTATGCTACTACATACATAGAAAGCGTCGTGCGCATGGTACGTTGTTGCGATATAAAAAATTAAAAAATACGTCACGTGTTCGGGAGCGTTGACAGAAGGCGTTTAAAAAAAGAATGGTGTTGATCGGCCCTTTGGTTCCGGAGAAAATAATAGTATTATGCTACTACATACATATAAAGCGTCGTGCGCATGGCACGTTGTTGCGATATAAAAATTTAAAAAATACGTCACGTGTTCGGGGACGTTGTCAGAAGGCGTTTAAAAAAAGAATGGCGATGATCGGCCCTTTGGTTCCGGAGAAAATAATAGTATTATGCTACTACATACATATAACGCGTACTGCGCATGGTCAGAATGCTGGCAGTACTGGCAGTGCTGGCAGCAATTTTACACTCTAACTGGGGACGCGGAGAAAAAATCGCAAAATAGATTTTTTTCGCCTCGACTTTGGTGAGAGTACAAAATAGCTGCCAGCAGTGCCAGTATTGCCAGCACGCTCGCAGCGCCCCCTCACTAACGATCGCTGGCCAATCTTTGAACTACGCCAGCATACTCACAGCGCCCTCTCACTAACGCTCGCTGGTCAAGTTTCGAACTAACCGGGCCGAAAGCCACCGAGGAATACCGAGTAGCAGCAGCGATAAGCAGTATAATTAGGACATTGATACGAGCGCATTAGATCTGACAAAATTGCGCTATATATTTAGAAATTTAAATTAAAAATTACCAAAAAATCCCGATCATGATTGTAGACTCCTACGGAAGCTCTCAGTGGCGTAGAAAATAAATATGACTGTAACATTAAAATGGAAAATGAAGGCTGCTGAGTCTATCCGAGGTTGTCTCTCATTGAGTGTAGGTGAAAAAGTGGGCAAGAGTCTGGTGAATGTCCCAGTAATGCCAAAGTTGATTGTAGACCCGTACGGAAGCTCTCAGTGGCGTAGAAAATAAATATGACTGTAACATTAAAATGGAAAATGAAGGCTGCTGAGTCTATCCGAGGTTGTCTCTCATTGAGTGTAGGTGAAAAAGTGGGCAAGAGTCTGGTGAATGTCCCAGTAATGCCAAAGTTGATTGTAGACCCGTACGGAAGCTCTCAGTGGCGTAGAAAATAAATATGACTGTAACATTAAAATGGAAAATGAAGGCTGCTGAGTCTATCCGAGGTTGTCTCTCATTGAGTGTAGGTGAAAAAGTGGGCAAGAGTCTGGTGAATGTCCCAGTAATGCCAAAGTTGATTGTAGACCCGTAGGGAAGCTCCCAGTGGCGTAGAAAGGAAATATTTCAATTACATGTATTAACATATAACGTTCTGCTGAGTCAATCTGAGGTTGTCTCTCATTGAGTGTAGGATGAAAACGTGAGGTTAGAGTCTGTTGAATGATTCTGCGATGTCAAAGTTGATTGTAGACCCGTACGGAAGCTCTCAGTGGCGTAGAAATAAAATATTTTAGTTACATGTATTGAAAAATGACGTCTGCTGAGTCTATCCGAGGTTGTCACTCAGCGAGTGTAGGGTAAAAAAGTGGTCTAGAGTCTGTTGAATGCCTCTGTGATGAGACGTGACGCAGTACTATAATAATAATAATAATAATAATAATAATAATATAATATTAAATAGTTTCTTTATATTTAGCATAAAACACGTGTGTCAGCCTGTGAACTCGCAGCCGGCGATATCGGGAACGGTGTTGCTGTCGTGGGTCTAGTCACGTAGGCCACAATATTATATGCTATAAAGAATGCATCATCAGCGGAAAAATTGCGAGATAAAGCGCGCTAACAGTGATCGGTACGAGTCATGGCCAAACGGTGTACCGTCAACCGGCTGACGGTGCACAGTTTTTCCTAGAAGACGCGCTTGGGGACGCTTCCAAGTGTGAGAACGCTGGTCTATTCAGCAGTCGTTAGCAAGGTTTCGTTGAGAACAGTCGATTCAGTAAAGATTATGCAGTCTGGTAGCCTCTCTCTGATAACCGTATTTTCATGTTTGATAAACAGCTTCCATAAAACGTCTTAAAAAAGTAGTCACGTTTGACTTTGAAAACCAAAGCTGGGTTTTTAAAGGACAATAGAATTTGTCTAGTACTAAGTCATTCACGTTGGGTTTTTAATATACATACATACAAGGCGTTCATTCTAGATGTGAAAATGAACAAGGCGGAAAAATCTTCGGACATAAGAAAAATTCGAAGTCTAGTGTGGGGCATACGTGGTGAAATATGCAGTAGACGGTTGGAAGTAAGCAGGGAGATAATATATGGTCAACCTTTTTGTGAGGATTTTCCTAGTGAATATGAACAATTTTACACGAAAGACATTGATGGATTTAGAAAAATTTCAAAGTGTTGTGTCAAAGTGTTAAAAAATAAATGCAAACCTGAAGCTTTGTTAGTTTTAATGAATAATGTGAAAATAAGAACATCCTCATATTTTAATTTGTTAGCGCTATTGGCAATGTTAAAAAAATGTAATAAAACAGTTTTACATTAATTATTGTTTTTATTTATTTATTTAACCACAATTTATATCGATATTTAGCAACTTTATATACAAAATTAGTTAATAATATTAAACAGGTTACAGCTATGAATACAAGTACACTAGAAATACTATTCATATTTTCGGATAAAGATGGGGTTAGTGTAGAATTAGTAGTAGGAGTAATAGTAGGAGATGCGGTCTCATTCTTGCACTTGCTAAGGAATGACATCCATCCTGTTTCACCAATCGTCGAATCTTGAAAGAGAAACTGAACCTTGTAGCGAAAAGAGCTACTGCTGCTGCTGTTTGGTGGAGGTATCGTGGCGGAGAATACGGGTATGTGACCAGTCATCTGAGGGTTGAAAGCCATCAGAATCCAGGGACTGCTAGCGTTACAATCTCCAAAATCGAACAAAACAGAGGCGTTTTTAACATTAAAAGGCCGATATACGTAAAATACGTTGTGTACTACTGCAACTAGCAGAATGACAGACGAACTTAACAGAGCCATGACTAACGTCAAAATGATTTAAAGCGTCGAAGAATAGAGATTTATAATATCATAAAGGTGTATAATTCCACTGGTTAATAACACCAACAGCGGTATTAAGAACAGAGAGCTAACATGGAGGGTTCGGAGCGGTTCGGGTTTTATCTTTTTCAAGCTTCGGGGTGTGACTACCTTTTTCATTTGTCGACACTTCCACAATACTTTAGCTAACCGGCAATGTTTAGAGTACTTATAGTGATCGGCTAACGGATCATCTCCTTCCTTCCAATCAGTAAACTCACAATGACAGAATGCACATTTAACTATATCTAATCGTTGGGTGTAATAAAAACCAGCCTGTGCTAAGTCTTTAGGACTAACTTTATTGGTCCAATTCTCAAACGTAATCAGTCTTTCTTCAAAAGTATGAATGACGCCAAGACCGTCGTCTAAGCAATCAGTACAATCTACACTCCGGCTAATCATTTTACGTCTTTCTACTTAGACTAATCGAACTATACTAATAAATAAAACAAAAAACATATGTTATATACTTTATTCCATGTCATTTAAAAACAATGTCGGAAATTATACAATAACCTGACATTATTACAAGCACAATGCCAAACATTAAAGTCCTTATGGTGAAAACATTCCACAACTTTCTTATATTTACTTAATTTAGGTTCAGTCTTTAAAGGAATACTAAATATTTGACGAGAATCAAAAATCTGTTTTAAACAAGTTGCCTTTGCATCTCCCTTAACCAGAAATTTAGGAGAGTCATACCGAAGACAGATGTCACGTAAACCACTTTCAAATTGGTTCAAGTCCAAACAGCCAGACTCCCACATTAGTCCATGATATTTTTCCTCTAAATGTTCGACTATTTTAAGATCTTCAGGCTTTACAAATTTCCTGCCATACGGAGGTTTGAAGAGAAAGCTGCAAAATCGGGCACCATCATACACAGCCAACTCCTTCGGTATAAACCCACTGGCTAAAGGATATCCTTGAAGATCGATACAAACTTCCTGACGTTCTTTTGACATCTTGCACACTTACTAGACTAAAAGACGATGACGACGACGATGACGGTGCTGAACTAATGTCTAAACTGTTTCCAGCAATGGAGGGCTTTAAATAGGATAAAATGCATCTCCCCACCACCACCAACACCAGTGGAAACAGGCTTTATTCCAAGCATCCAAACTGGATTAGGGTGCGAGGGCTACAACCAACAGCAGCCAAGCTTTGCCCCAAATATCATTCCAATCATTTTTCAATTAATTTTTGATTATTTTGTCCGACTGGGAGAAGTTTTTCAGGTGGTTAGATACGTATAAAAGGGTTAGAAGGGAAAAAATCCTTTAGTTTGACTTAGAAACACAAGAAGAAAACATGCCTGTTCCAGCAAGATATAAATGTCATAAGTGTAAGGGTGAATCGGATGTACCACGTGGTGAACCATGTCTAGCCTGTGTAACGCATCAACATTTTATACGACTTGACGGTTCGAAGCATATACCTTCACATTATTTTGATGGCCAAGAGAAGAAGGGAAATAGGAGAAATAATCCAAGAAATTAATAATATCAATTATTCGGGTACATTTATGTTTACAAAATGAAGAAGTCTGTGAAATTTAGCGAAGACAAAAACATAGTGCATTTATTAGTAGTATGGAAATATGCATACAAACAAGCTCGCAAAAGCGGCTTTTTACAACACTTAGCAGACAGACTTCGATTTGAAAGAAGAATCAAACAAAGTGAAGATATAATTTGTAAAATATTAGATAGACATCATCGAAATTTAATTTATAAGGAACGATTTATGTGTACATAATTTTTAGCTTTTGCATGTTAGATATAGTAGATTGTAGTATTATTTAAGTGTGGGTAATTTTGGGGAAAATAAAAAGAAGAAATACATTTTAAGTAATTTTATTTATATACCAAGATCTTAATTAAAATACGTTTTTTCTAGCACAAAGTAAATCGTTACAGATATGATTTTTACAATGAAAATTTCCTATGTGTAATAATGTAAGTTTAGCTACATTAACACAACCTATTTCTAGTAAATCAATAATTGTATTAGGAATTAGTTCACCTAACCATATTTTTTCTGTAAGCCTTTAACAAATACCTTTCTCATGAGGTTTAATTATACAAGTTACTTGTATTACTTGCAGATGCTTGAAAAACCTACCCACGTGCAGCACGGAAAAATTCGAAAGCGGATAATTATATTGTATATTAGTTTTTAATTTGCCATTTAACAACTGGATTTTGGTTTCATGGGTAAAGTTTAATAAAAAATAAAACAAAGAATTAATTACAGAATTTCTTTAAAGTAGGATTGTGAAATTCCACATCTTGAACAAAACCAGATATCACCTTGTCTTTCAAACTCACACAGCAACCACTCAACCGCTCAACCGCTCAACCGCTCAACCACTCAACCGCTCAACCGCTCAACTGCTCAACCACTCAACCGCGCAACCGCTCAACTGCTCAACCGCTCAACCGCTCAACCGCTCAACCGCTCAACCGCTCAACCACTCAACCGCTCAACCGCTCAACCGCTCAACCGCTCAACCACTCAACCGCTCAACCGCTCAACCGCTCAACTGCTCAACCACTCAACCGCGCAACCGCTCAACTGCTCAACCGCTCAACCGCTCAACCGCTCAACCGCTCAACCGCTCAACCGCTCAACCACTCAACCGCTCAACCGCTCAACCGCTCAACCACTCAACCGCTCAACCACTCAACCGCTCAACCGCTCAACCGCTCAACCACTCAACCACTCAACCACTCAACCGCTCAACCGCTCAACCGCTCAACCACTCAACCGCTCAACCGCTGAACCGCTCAACTGCTCAACCACTCAACCGCGCAACCGCTCAACTGCTCAACCGCTCAACCGCTCAACCGCTCAACCGCTCAACCGCTCAACCACTCAACCGCTCAACCGCTCAACCGCTCAACCGCTCAACCACTCAACCGCTCAACCACTCAACCACTCAACCGCTCAACCGCTCAACCGCTCAACCGCTCAACCGCTCAACCACTTAACCGATAATGAAACAGACCCTGTTCTGGAAAAACAGCTAATAAACAGACTCTGTTCTGGAAAAACAGCTAAAAACAGAACCCAGTCTGGAAAAACAGCTAATAAACGGACCCTGTTTCAGGAAACCACTTAAACGTCTAACTGCCCAAGCCACTTAACAGTTAAAAACATACCCTGTTTCGGAAACCAACTCCTGAACAGCTGTGAAACAACTAAGAAATAGGTCTTGTTTCTGGAAGCAGTAATTCGTATTCGTACTTGCTAATATAGAAACAATCTACAGACTATTTTCTTCAAAAATATAAGGGTACTAATGTTGCTACTACCTCTGATCAGTTTAATAGAACTAATGTTAAAAACTGCCCCCCGGCAGGGGTTTTACGAACAGCATCTCTACTAGTTATATTGCTTGTGTTATATGCTGTGCTTAGAGGAACGGTTATGTAGGCGTTAGGTTGTTGATAGGGACGTCAGCTAGTGTTGTAGCGTTGTTTAGGGTGGTGCTAGGTTGCTGATAGGGTTGTGTTATGTAGGCGTTAGGTTGTTGATAGGGACGTTAGCTTGTGTTGTGGAGTTGTTTAGGGTGGTGTTAGGTTGCTGATAGGAGTGTGATAGGGTTGTGTTAGGGTAGTGTTAGGGTGGTGTTAGGTTTAATAAATAGTGAACCACTCTGTTTGCACACTCATTAGTTTGCAAGGTATCATAGGGGTAAGATGACTGAAAGAAAAATTAAAATGACGCTCCTGGAAATGCCAGATAAAAACGTTATGGGATTTAGAACTGATGGCACTGAGTACTTTATTGGAAATGATTCAGTAAAGATTCAAAATAATAAGTTATTGATTAGCAACGAAACATATACTTTAACGACTGGGCTATTAAGTTTACTCACGAGTACGCAACCAAAAGGATACTCGACAAAGGACTTAAATGACTACAAAGAAATTCTACTTCTTACCAACGTTCATAGGAGGAATTTTAACCGAGATGAGCGCATTATTTCAAGCGCTGATTGGAAGTACAAGAATATTATAGCAAAGTTATTTCCGCCTAAAAGAATTTACACTTTAAAATCTTCCAATCCGAAAAAACAAGTGTTTCACAAAATTCCTACAGCTGAAAGAGTTGAATACAGCAGTGTGTTGCAGTATGAGGATGTAAACGAGCTAGTTGATAGGTTCAAATATTTAGAAGAAAATAGTATTGATAATGGTAGTGATAGTGAAATAACGACAATTCTTATAGAACTTGAAAGACTTGGTATTATAGAATTTTATTAAAAACAATAGTTATTAAAATAGTTTTTGTTTTATTTGTTTGGTTTCAATTAATACGCTCGGAAAATATTGATAGGCTTGCTAGAAGAGATGCTAAAACTATAATTTGTGCAGCGGCTAACACTAATAAGGGACGAACCTATTTGTTTATAAATAAATATGAGGTGGGGGGTATGGATGCATGTAGCTTTAGGCCTAAAGAAACACACTTAATATCAGAACTTTTTACTGGTGTTCCTGCCCGAGTAGATGGCGTATTTCGATACACAAATGGTCGTCTATACTTCCTTCAAAATGGTATGTATTTCGAATATAATGAATTTACCAATAACCTCGTTAGCTCAGGAAAGATGGATCTTAATTTCTTTGGTATTAAATGTCCTAATCTAGGACTTTTAGTACAACTCAAATATTTACTAAGTAATATATCAAATAATGTAAAATTATAGATCTTAATAAATAACTATTTCTACCTTATGATTTTTAAATAAACATATGAGAGATCGACGTAATTAGTGGTTGGCTATTTTTCGCTGCTAACGTTTTCAAATGAACAATATGTGTTAAAAGATAAAAACAAAACCATCTTGTACATACATTTTTTAAACATCCTACGCAAACTTGGGGTTTTCTGTTTGACACCATTTCCTATGAAGTTAATGGCAAGGAGATTGAAAAGATTCGAGATCCTGGCATTGTTAGCACAGTTAAAAATATGCTATGTTTAAATGAGCAAGAAAGCCGAGCTCTGGAGACATAGCTGGATGGAATTGGCCTAGTGGAATTGCTAAGACCTTGGACGAAACTTCTAAAGACTTTAATTTTCGCATACGACTTTCAATATTGTTTGGCGTGTTTGCCGATTACCACAATGTATTAATGGGTAAACAGAAAATTAAACTAGTTCGTGCTCGTCATGATGACAACTGCTACAAGTCTTCTGGTACTAGGAAGGCAACAATAATGTTATTGAGTTGAAAGTTAGACATATTTACCCGAGTGATGCAGTGAAATTGAGACTTTTGGATGAAATTGCAAAGAACAAACCGATATATATCCCGTTTAGAAACTGGGAAATACATGAACTGCCTGCTTTGAGAACGACAAAGCGTGATATTTGGACCGTTAAGACGATGTCTGAGAGAGCCCGATATGTTATTGTATTTTTTATGAAGAAGCGAAAAGGTAACTTTGAAGCTGATTGTACCTACTTTGATAATTTGGACATCACCGACGTCAAGTTGCATTTAAATTCTGAAGTTTACCCCTATGAATCGTTAAACCTAAACTTTGCCAATAGACAGTTTACAGAAGCCTATCAGATGTATACGGACTTTCAAAAAACCTATTTGGGAAAACAACGGTGTGAACCGCTTTTGGATTTTGTCGCTTTCGCTAGTAGAACCCTCTTTGTTATTGACTGTTCCAAACAAAGTGAAGCCCTCAAGAGGAACACCATCGACGTGAAGTTGGAGTTTCAAAGTTCCGAAAACTTCTCAAATGAGTCACGTGCTTTCTGTATAATTATTCACGATCGAGTGCTTGAGTATCAGGCTTTAACAGGTCAAGTACGTGATGTGTTGTAGTCAGTTACTCTCCAGCCCTGTTACGATGAGGTTTGTTGTGGTTGACGTTCAAGGATTCCGCGTTCCAGAATTCCAAGCTAAAGAATTGTCTATTTACGATGGAAAGCAAATAAAGAACTATCTTTTTAAACCAGTTAAGCCCTTTTATGAGTTGTCCTATGATTGTCAGAAGCAAGCAATGTTTCTATATGGGAACCGACATGGCTTAAACTACAATTCCGGCGAAACCGACTACAATGAACTTTACCGCATTATCTACAACGATCTACAAGATGTTGATATCATCTATGTGAAGGGACATGTAAAGAAGGCCTTTTTACTTGAAACTTTTTCCACGATGAAATATTTTAAGAATATACCCGATATTGTTAATTTAGAATTTGCTAGGGATAGCGCTAATGTACCGAAATTATCTCTAAGTAAAACCACTTGCTCTTATCATGGTTTAGAATATTGTGCTTGTAGTGCTGAGAATTCAAAAATCTTGTATGCATATATTTATGATTTTTTGCCGAAATAAAGAAGTTAAATTGCATTACATGTTTAATTTTACCCTATATTAATAGAACCCCTTGAGAAATTTAGACAGTTAGACTCGAGCACATGACGAAGACAGTCGACTTGTCAGTTAAATTAGACGAACATTTGAAAAAAAATACGCAAGCTGAAAAGTGACATTACGTTTTACAAAGAAAAGA
>CAXARB010000050.1:0-50000 GCA_963971165.1 Philopedon plagiatum | reverse complement strand
CAAAGGCAACAATACAAACATGCGTCATATTTTAAATTTTCGCGCCAAATCAGCGCCAGCTACTTCATCAAGACACGAAGACAGGAAGTGAACTCTAAACTTTTCCTTCATAAACTCTTCCGGAACTGAAACAGTCATATTTAGCAGTAGCAACACAGCACAGTCAATAATGAAAAAATAGCACTCAACTAATAAATTAAAATTAACAAAACCTAAACATAAATATTCCAGGCTTTTTTTATTACTATCCGCCATACTAAATTAATTAATTAAGTAGGTATAGGGATACTTTTTTGGGACGTTTTTTTCTGGAATTACGTCCGCTTAAAAGTACCCCTCTTGTCTGGGCCCCCGGCGACTCAGGTGCGACCCGCATCATAAGGGGGTCATTGGCCTCGCACATACAGTTAAGCATACAGCCAGGCATAACGGGCTAACTATTGGAGATGAATAGGTTTACATGCATATAACGTAGGATTTTATTTTTTATTTATTTTTTGACAAGACTGTATGCCTGTTTTTAGATGTTAACAGCACATAATTTAAATAACTTTTTAACTATGGAATATTTCATAGATCTAAAGTTCTATTCGAAGTGCTATGATACATACTTGAACTGATTTAATTGTACAACTTTTTAATAGATTTTTAAAAATCTGGTACATAATATTTAGTCACAAATATTTTAAAAATTTAAGAGCCCATTTTCATTTATTATGATTATATTGACTAATTATTAAAGTCAAAAATTCAAAACAGATCCAAATTAAATAAATAAGTCGAGCCTGAGCTGTAGTGTAGGCAGCAGTACAGATATTTACAGTAGAAAGAGGCGCATAACTTTGCTCAGTAAACTGATAGTTAACCAACAGCGTATCATCATTTACAGGTATATCCGTGTTAATAGATAAACTGGGACTGCAGAACATGGACAAAAATTCTTCTTCAGGCTTATTTACAGCTTCAGTTTTTGATAGATTTTCCAGATGTCCAAATTAACCCCAAAAACTATATATTTAACATTAATTTTGCTAGAGAGCGCAAACCTAAATTTTTAATTATATACTTAAATTGTAACTGAGCTCCTTCCGAATTAAAAAATCTTCAATATATTTCTCCTTCTGAGACACTGTACTACAATTTAAAGGAAACCTCGTAGCTTCCTGTTTAATTGTTATAAACTTGTTCATCATTTTTACAAAAAGTCCTCTATCTTTAGAATCAGCACTATACTGTGTCACTTTATACTTCCAGATTTCGTAAATCTCTAAAATTTTATATCCCATTTTCCAAAGCTTTCAAAACTTCGTCAATAACCCAAGTGCCGGTTAAACCCCTCTCTACCAAGTTATGATCGCATAATGCATAATTCAAGCTTTCTCCACATTTCTTACATAGAACAAACATTAATTTATTATTCATTTTTTACAGGTAATACAGGGTGATATAGATCTCTCGGTGGTAAAATTTTACATTTTATTAAAACCGCCTGTTACTTTCAAATTTAAGTTTAAGCATTTATCCCCTACAATTACCTCAGGGTGACCTATTGGAAATTTCCCATACCTGCATATATAACGGTATAGAGAGCAAACACATAGGTATTTTATCTTCTTACCATTTGCGAACCTCGTAGTAAGTTTTTACAATTGCCTGTGCGCCCCCATAAAAAGCTTCCCGTGGGTTAAGAGGAATTCAGTTTTATAGTTTCCATAAACTCACGTAAATTCAGGTTTTCCTGAATTTCTCGTCTAAAGTCACATACCCTCATTTCTACGACCCGTAAACCCTAAATTTCTAAGTCTTTCTGATTTTGCTACAGTAGCTTCGAATCTATAATTAAGCGTTTGTGACGGTTCTTTGTATAAAGGTTTATCCCTATCGTATTTAAAAAAGCAGAGTATACATCCATGCCAATAACAACCTTTGAATTCAAAGATGTGGTTAGTTTCTTGAGAATAGCCATCTACTTTAATACCTTTTAGAACCACTTCGCTACCATTATGTACCGTAGGTTTTATACATATTGTAAGTTTTTCCCAACCTCTTAAGCCTTTGAAGTGCTATTATGGAATGGATATCTTTAAGACGATAGCCGTTTTGGGGGGGGGGGGGGTTATTATGCCTATACTATCAGGTTTTAGAAAATTTAAATAAATAAAAAATAAAATAAAAACCTGGTGACCGGTTGATGCAATGGTAACACATTCAGAAAATGTACATACATTCGCAGTTTCTATCATTTGCTGCTGAAATGAGTATTATGTAACGTAAAGAATTATATATTTATTACAGGTTTTATATCTGTAAGGAAAATTCCTTTTTATAGATTTAGGCTTTGAATTGTTTAGGATTTAGTAGCTACCCTCATGTAATAGGGTTCTCTGAATATTTTTCGAAATAATAATAAGCGGTCACTATTAAAATTTAAAATCGTCTCAAAATTAATTAATTTGGAAGCAATATAATTTTCAACAAATACCCCTTCACTTTACCGGCTGTTTTCTTACTTGTTGAGAACAGTTTAAATACATATCAGTAAAAAATCACTAAAAATCTACTCAGCCCACACACTTAAGCCATTGAAGTGATATTATGGATTGGTTATCTTTAAGGCGATAGCCGTTTTTCGGTATTATACCTAGTATATATACATATATATATATATATATATATATATATATATATATATATATATATATATATATATATATATATATACCGGGTGTCCCAAGGGGGTGGCTCGCCCCTATAACTTTTTTGTTTTTTAAGATAAAAAGATATAATTTGGACTGTGTTTGTAAGAGATAAAATTGCATTTTTTAACAGATGACTTGACCTTTTCCAGCTTCCGGTTTAACCGGAAACGAAATCAACTTTTAATTTTTAAATGGGACACCCGGTATTTTTTTCTTGTTTTTGACTCAGAGTAACATCCTGAATACAAATATGGGCCATTGGTCACTTTTTGTCAAGTAAAAAAAGTATTTTTCCAAAATTTATTTTTTAGTCTAGAGTGCTATGAGAATGTTAAAGTCGTTTATTTCAGTTTTAAAAACAAGGGAAAAATTACGTTTTCCTGTTTTTATTCATAATTTTCAAATTATGTGCAATTTAATTTTCAAATTTATTTTACCCGTTTTTTTCAAATGGGAACATGGTGGCTCGTGCAGTTAGAATAAAAGAGCATTTTATTACGAATAATTTGATATCCCACATTATAAGGTTTTAACTCAACTACTCCTAAAAGACTAAAAAAGCGTTACCCCTACGTCGAACCAATGCATTGTTCCATAAATGGATTTTTATAGCGTTTAGTCAAGATAGTAGGTCATGACTGAGAGGATAATAATAGTAATGTCGTGAAACAACCGAACTAAGGTGGCTTTGAAACCAAATGTCTATTGAATGTGGATTTTTGTTGTCAGTATTGTTTAATACTTTTGGAATTTCTAATCTACAAGATGAAAAATTATTCAAGAAGTGAAAAAATTGACATGCTTTTAGTTTTTGGTGAGTGTAGACAAAAGTAAACTGATGCAGTTCGACTTTACACCGAAAGATATCCTGAACGCCGTCACCCAACACGTCATTATTTCTTAAAGCTAGTCCAAAAATGCGCAAATAATAAAAATGAACCAGTTATAATTAATCAGTGAAGAAAAAGAAATTGACGTCTTGGCATACGTGCCGGTAAATATTAATGCTTTATATATTAGGGAGATCTCTTTAGTGTGTCAAACTTCCAAATCATCTACATGGATATAATAAATAATATCCGTTGCACCAACATCTTTACGAAAATAACAAGTATCGAAGACTTCAATATTGCAACTGGTACTTAGATAAATATTTTGAATATAACACCTTTTCCTCCAAAATTATTTATTCTGACAAAAGCCGTTTTACGAATTTGGGTGTTTTTAACAGAAATACCAAACGATACTGAGGTCAAGAAAACTTACATCGGATGGAGGAAGGCAATTTTCAGGAATGTTTTGGGTTTAATTGTCGGATCGGGATTCTTGGCGACAGGATTTTAGGTCCTATAATCTTTGATGGGCACTTAACAGGGGAAAGATATTTAAATTTTCTTACCCAAGAAGTTGAGCAGCTTCTTGGCGAAATTCCAATGATTAATCAAGAAAACCTATTCTTTCAACAAGATAACGCCCCTCCTCATAACATAGGAGCAGTGAGGGATTACCTAAATTATACTTATGGTGAAAAGTGGATTGGAAATAACGGTCCTGTTAGGTGGCCACCAAGGTAAAACCGAACTCAGTTATAAATTTTTAATTTTATTTATTTCATTTTCCAAATATTTCAGGTCACCTGACCTCACCCCTCGAGATTTTTTATAGCGTACAATTAAAAATGAAGTTTACGATCAGGGACGGACTGGCCCGGCGGGCTGGCGGGCGCAGCCCGCCGCGCCTTTTGTTTACAAGACGCCCTGGCGCCCTTTCGTGTAAGTGAATATAATAGTTAAAAAAGCTTATTAATTTAAATCGGCGCCTTTACCTTTAAATTGCCCGCCAAATTTTCCGGACCCAGTCCGTCCCTGTTTACGATATTCCTTCAACAACTCGTCTTGAATTAGAAAATAAAGTGGGGGCGGCAATCAACAGGATTAATCCGAGAATATTAAGGAATGTAGTTAGAGCAACTGTCGAAAAGGTCCGGCTTTGCCAACAACAAGATTGTGGACATTTTAAACATTTGGAACCATAAGTAGGGTATTTTACTATTGTTGTTATAATTTCGGTTTCCATTAAAAACATTTTCCTCTGTTGCTAATACCAATATTAATGACTTAAACATATCCATGGCGCTCTAGACTAAAAAGTTAATTTTGAAATACATTTGTTTTTGACATAAGAAAAAGTGACAAGCGGCAAATAGTTATATTCAGAATGTAACCCAGAGTCAAAAATATAAAAAATATACAGGGTGTCCCATTTAAAAATCAAAAGTTGATGTCACTTCCCGGAAAACCGAAAGTTGAAAATAGTTGAATCACTTGTGAAAAAATGTACTTTAATGCCTTATAAATATCCTTAAAATTGCAAATTTGTATCATCAAAACCAAAAAAGTTATAGAGGCGAGCCACTTTCCAGGGACACCCGGTATATATATACAGGGTGGTGCAACCAAGATGGGGTGGACGATTGTGAGTAAACGGTGAGGAATTTCGAAAATTTCTTTTTTGGATATTATAGATAGTCAAACCCGCTATGTTTTAAAATTATAGCCATAATACAGGGTGGTCCAAAAAACTCGTGGCGAACCAAACTTGTGTTTTTTTAAATGGGACACCCTGTATATAATTGTTCCAATTGATTCTCCTGTTCGTTACGATCATTTTGATATAGGTTTATTGGGTCTAAAACTTATAGTAAGGGAATGGGACGCGGTTAAAGTTGAAAAAATGCTCAAAGTTCGGCCATTTTTAAAAAAAATTTGAAACAGGTATGGAAAAACCAAATATTCCATAAAACGTTACATATCCTTGAATACATTAATCGCTTGCAATTTGTTTAAAATTATTCACTGTTATACAGGGTGGTCAACTTTTGCAAATACGCCCTGGACTCATTTTTTTTAAATGGAACACCCTGTATATTTTATTTTCATCTTAAAGATAACATTGCTAGCTTTCAAAAAATACCATACATGATCCCTTTCTGACCAACAGTTTTTTAGTAAACCAGCCGTGAAACCAAGGTTTCTTCATTCTAATACGATTATACTGAATTTACGTTGTTTATTATTAAATATCTAATATTAGGGGGCCATGACACTATCATAAATGAAACAGGATTGACGAACTTGTCAAAGCTACTGCCGCACAATCCATTATTTACAAGTTAAGTGTAGGTGGCCCAATAATTATGAGGTAAGAAGACTGAGACCCGAAGCTTTTACATGTTTATTAGAGATATTTCAAAAAATAGAAAATATTGTTTTTAGGAAATGTAAAGTAATTAATAAACCAGTTATAAACAAAGATAATCAGTTATCAGTATTATTAATAGTTTAAAAAAATTAATTAAGCAAAAACAGAACATCTTTTAAAATTACTTCGGTATGTACTTACTTGTAAACCTAATTTAATATAAACAATTAACAATGCTCATATAAGGGGTTCAACTAAACCACCATCTTGCTGAAGGCACATTTCGAGTCTATCCATAAATGAAAGTTTCACTTTTCTCAAAGTCTGTTCTGAAACGTTGCGAAAACTGTTTCTTATTCTCGTCTTCATATCTTCCACAGTGGTTGGAACCTCTTTATAGACTTCTTCTTTAACATGCCCCCATAGAAAAAATCTAGTGGTGTTAAGTCGGGTGGTCTGGCTGACCACTTACCTGGTCCACCTCGCCCAATCCAACGATCTGTCTTCCAATTTATCGACAAAATATCTTACATTCCTATGGCAATGCGGAGGCGCTCCATTATGTTCAAACCATAAGGATCCCCCTACCATTAAACGTAAATCTTCAACCAATACTGGCAACTCGTTTCTCAAAAAATTTGTTTATAACTGGTTTATTAATTACTTTAGATGTCCTAAAAACAATATTTTCTGTTTTTTGAAATATCTCTAATAAACATGTAAAAGTTTCGGGACTCAGTTTTCTTACCTCATAATTATTGGGCCACCTACACTTAACTTGTAAATAATGGATTGTACGGCAGTAGCTTTGGCAAGTTCGTCAATCCTGTTTCATTTATGATAGTGTCATGGCCTCCTAATATTGGATATTTAATAATAAACAACGTAAATTCAGTATAATCGTATTAGAATGAAGAAACCTTGGTTTCACGGCTAGTTTACTAAAAAACTGTTGGTCAGAAAGGCATCATGTATGGTATTTTTTGAAAGCTAGCAATGTTATCTTTAAGATGAAAATAAAATATACAGGGTGTTCCATTTAAAAAAAATGAGTATTTGCAAAACTTGACCACCCTGTATAACAGTGAATAATTTTAAACAAATTGCAAGCGATTAATGTATTCAAGGATATGTAACGTTTCATGGAATATTTGGTTTTTCCATACCTGTTTCAAATTTTTTTTTAAAATGGCCGAACTGTGAGCATTTTTTAAACTTTAACCGCGTCCCATTCCCTTACTATAAGTTTTAGACCCAATAAACCTTATATCAAAATGATCGTAATGAACAGGAGAATCAATGGGAACAATTATATACAGGGTGTCCCATTTAAAAAAACACAAGTTTGGTTCGCCACGAGTTTTTCGGACCATCCTGTATTATGGCTATAATTTTAAAACATAGCGGGTTTGACTGTCCATAATATACAAAAAAAATTTTTTCGAAATTCCTCACCGTTTACTCACAATCGTCCACCCCATCTTGGTTGCACCACCCTGTATACAGGGTGTTTCATTAAGGGTGATGAGGTACCATATCTCAGGAATTGATACTCCAGGAGCTTTGGAAAAAAAATCTCAAGAAGGAAAGTGGCCAAGAGAAATTGCTGGAAATAATCTGTAAGTTCCTAACTCTGCCGCTAGGGGGCGTAATTGCTGTGGTCATGTAAAAAAAGACATTTTTCTGGAAAATATCCCTATAAAAGCTATCAAAAAAATATTACACTGATAATTCTACTAGAATTCTACATCTTTTAGGTTTAACACTTTTTGCTGTAAGATGTAAAATTAGGGCGGGAGAGGAGGGGGAAAGTCTACTGATAAAAGTGTCCATAATTTTGGTTTGACTCAACCGAATTTGATGAACTTGGTCTCGTTTAAGAAAGGAAAGCTTGCTAATTTAAACGAAATAATAGCTGTGTTACATTGACTTTCGCGGCACTCGCTAGAGGGCGTTATTTGAAAAACTCCGTGTTTTTTCAATTTTTCTTCGAAATTTTAAATGGAATGACCTAGTTATTATATCATAATCGAAAAGTAGAATAAATTTGCAAGAGAAAATGTAAAAAATTCGATTCGATATCTTCATTAGTTTCGGAGTTATAGCCAAAAGAATAATTAATATCATGTTAATTAAAAAAAGCAATTGTTTTTATGGGTCCGTGGTCAAGCGTGCCATGAAAAATAAAAAAAATATTTTAAAACTTTTTATTAAGTGTGATACCTAACAGCATATTCACGTTCCGCAAGAGGAGCATTTTCAAAACACTGAAAATATATGGCCAGCATATCGTAAGCCTCAGCGCTGGTACCAGCCATTTTTGAAAGATGCAGCACCAAAGTTGAATAACGATAAACTCAAAATTCACAAAACATTCGAGATAAAATTTGGACAGATACTTATCAAAGATTGATTAGAGTGACATTTCAATTCATTTGCTTCCCTGAAAACCTGCCGATGGGTTTCGGAGTTATAGCCAAAAGAATAATTAATATCATGTTAATTGAAAAAAGCAATTGTTTTTATAGGTCCGTGGTCAAGCGTGCCATGAAAAATAAAAAAAACATTTTTAAACTTCGTATTAAGTGTTTTTCACTTTTTGTTCCATTACCATTGCCTTTAATTTACTTACCTGTCGTATTATTAAAAAATTATCTAGTAAGCCATGAAACAAAATCGGCAGGTTTCCAGGGAAGCAAATAAATTGAAATGTCACTCTAATCAATCTTTGATAAGTATCTGTCCAAATTTTATCTCGGATTTTTTGTGAATTTTGAGTTTATCGTTATTCAACTTTTGTGCTGCATCTTTCAAAAATGGCTTGTACCAGCGCCGAGGCTTACGATATGCTGGCCATATATTTTCAGTGTTTTGAAAATGCTCCTCTTGCGGAACGTGAATATGCTGTCAGGTATCACACTTAATAAAAAGTTTAAAAATATTTTTTTATTTTTCATGGCACGCTTGACCACGGACCCATAAAAACAATTGCTTTTTTTAATTAACATGATATTAATTATTCTTTTGGCTATAACTCCGAAACTAATGAAGATATCGAATTGAATTTTTTACATTTTCTCTTGCAAATTTATTCTACTTTTCGATTATGATATAATATCTATGTCATTCCATTTAAAATTTCGAAGAAAAATTGAAAAAACACGGAGTTTTTCAAATAACGCCCGCTAGCGAGTGCCGCGAAAGTCAATGTAACACAGCTATTATTTCGTTTAAAGTAGCAAGCCTTCCTTTCTTAAACGAGACCAAGTTCATCAAATTCGGTTGAGTCAAACCAAAATTATGGACACTTTTATCAGTAGACTTTCCCCCTCCTCTCCCGCCCTACTTTTACATCTTACAGCAAGAAGTGTTAAACCAAAAAGATGTAGAATTCTAGTAGAATTATCAGTGTAATATTTTTTTGATACCTTTTATAGGGATATTTTCCAGAAAAATGTCTTTGTTTACATGACCACAGCAATTACGCCCCCTAGCGGCAGAGTTAGGAACTTAAAAATTATTTCCAGCAATTTCTCTTGGCCGCTTTCCTTCTTAGGATTTTTTTCCCAAAGCTCCTGGAGTATCAATTCCTGAGCTATGGTACCTCATCACCCTTAATGAAACATCCTGTATATATATATATATATATATATATATATATATATATATATATATATATATATATATATATATATATATATATATATATATATATATACAGGGTGTTATGAATTCACTGCATATATTGAAACCAGTAAATCCTGATATGAATTCAGATTCAATAAAAATATTCATAAATAGCCCTTCACTATAAAAAAAGGTTGATATCGGCCCTCAAAAAATTTTTTTTTAGTCTCAGCGCACCACTGGTAATAAACACATGGCCATATAAAAAACCACGAGCAATGTCAGTTACAGAAAAAACTCATTTGTTTTTACGTGAGATGTTGCCAAATCTTTCTAGTCCCTCCCATGTAACAGGTTTAAAAAAATAATATTTTTATTATCTTTAAATAAAGAAATCCTACTACTTAACTCTTTCAAAACACTCAATTTCAAAAAGTTAAAATACTACAACACAAAAAATCCAACAGCTGTTCAAACAAAGATTACAATAATAATTTTCAAATAAGCGGACCAGACATTTTTAGAGGAAAAGGCTACCTATCCAAAATTTGCTTCAAACAAAGAAATTTTAATTGCGCAATAAAAACTAGCAACAGCTTAACAAAAATAACTCAGAAGAATTGTATGAAGCTAACGTATACAAAAAAGTGAGGAAACACTAACTTTTGTACTTTTCAGTAACTAGAACTAACCAAAATCTAAACCAAAAAGTAATTAGGTTGACAACTTATCACCCTTATTAATCCGCTTCTCAACATTTTGACACAGATCAAAGGATATGTTATCTATTTATATCAGCTAATATCACTCTCGCTACATTTCATTACAGTTAAAAAAAGTAATAAACACTAAAATCACAATAAAAGCATTGTAAAGAAATAAACATCATAATATGACACGAAAAATACTGCCTTTTTTAAACTGGTGAAATGATATTACTAACTCAAATTTACTATAACTAACTCAAAACACTAAATTTCAAAAAGTTAAAATACCTATAATAATCCAGGCATCAGCTGTTCAAACGAAAACTACCACCAAACACCAAACTAAACATCCAGAAATCTGTTTTGCAAAACTTAATATTCTACAACACTCAGCCCATACGATAATCTATTAAATAGCACTGTAATAAATAATTAAATGTGTTAGGATTATTTAATAAACACTGCAAAGCAACTACAAAGTATAAAACTGTTTTAAGGAGCAGAATAAAATATTCCAACAATGACCATAACTTGTTGAAAACGTTGAAAATACTACTCAAAGAAAATAAATAGGGTAAGATACTACTGTTGTAGTTAAAATAAAGACATAGGGTTACAATATGCACCGGTGTATAAGTGGTTGCCTATGACTAGAGCATATTGGCTAGTAATAAATAAAGCTGTGCAAACGGGGTTATTCCAGGGACGGCTCTAACCTAGTTGGAAATAAAATTAGGATTCGATTTGAAAATTTATCCACATTGTATAATTTGAAAATGCGCAATACGAAAATACTTCGGTTAAAGTAATATAACATACAGGGTGTCTAAAAAGTCTTAGTATGGCTAAATATCTTTGCTATTAATAAAGATAGAGACACCAAATTTTAGTTATATCTTATTGATTAATAAATCTACTTTTTATGTAATTTGACTTTTTCAATCCCCTTGGGGGTGATGCTAGGGAGTTGAGGTCCTTTCTTTTAAAAGTCTTCAGAAAAGAAACATTTTACCGCAAACCACATATTTTAATTCATTTTTAAATGGCTAGCCTATAAAAATTATAAATCGTATAATCGGCGGGACATATGTCGACCGTTGGCCGACCTCTTGTGCCATACAGTACCAGTCTTCGTGCACATTTATTTTTTGTTTTGTGCGGCACATTTTTTTCTAACTTTTTTCCAACTTTTTCTATTTCTTCATTTGTCGTTTTATATTTATTTGTTCATTCACTTTTAAGAATATATCCCCAATAGTAAACTTACCACTACGTATTTAACTTTATAACTTTTTCCTCAAGTTTGTTTCGACTTTATTTTTTGTTTTTTGCCATCTGAGCAGTAGACCAAAATGCGTGCCACGCGCAAAGTGCTACACATGCGCACGGAATTTCAGGAGATGGACTTTGGTGTCTACATTTGAACCCACACCAGAATATATCAACAATGGTCAAGGTACCACTACGTATTTAACTTTATAACTTTTTTCCCAAATTCCTTCGACTTTATTTTTCGTTATTTGCCATCTCTTCAGACACCCACGGTACGTTAGTACTTAGGCTTGAAGTCTACGTGTGATGTCTTAGATAAAAAAAAATCTGCGCAGTAGACAAAAATGCGCACCACGCGCAAACCGAGCGTGCTAGACATGCGTACGTAATTTCAGGAGATGTACTTGGGTGTTCTACATTCGAACCCATTCACTTTTAAGAATATATCCCCTATAGTCAAGGTACCAGTACGTATTTAATTTTATAACTTTTCCCCCAGTTTTTTCGACTTTATTTTCCGTTTTTTGCCATCTGCGCTGTAGACCAAAATGCGTACCACGCACAAACCGAGCGTACTAGACATGCGCACGAGATTTCAGGGGATGTACTTTGGTGTCTACATCCAAACCTATCCACTTTCAAGAATATATCTCCAATAGTAAAACCACAACTACGTATTTAAGATATTTCTACGATTTTATGACGTCTTACTTTTTTGAACATTCTTAACTATGTGCCATTGTGACACCGCACAACAAGAATATGGGATGAAACATCAGCACATTTATTAAAAATATATAAACACAATCTTACGGTGGTACGGAACCCTATATGCGTGAGTCGAACTCGCACTTGGCCATTTGTTTTTATTTTACACAATCACAGCAACGCCCATGAATAAAATTATTTTTGTCAAATACCGTATACGTACGTACTTATTTTCGGCATTGAAGCCTCTTGTTATTTATTTAAGGGTTAGCCTTACCATAGTTATTAAGACTTTTGCGTCTTGTGAGAAATTCACAATATTGTAGTGGCACCATTTTTTTTCACACAATCACGGCAACGCCCATGAATTAAATTATTCCTGTCAAATACCGTATACGTACGTATTTACTTTAGGCATCACCGCCTCTGGTAACTGACTAACAGTGCCCGCCTTACTTATTACGTTAAAAGTTGTTTAGAATGACCACCATGAACTTCTTGGCAGTAATAAAGTCCATTTTGGAACTCTGCCAAGAAGTAACATCTGCCATTCTCGAAAAGACCTTTAAAATGAGGTACCACACGGCATAGGGTTGCATTTAGAATTTTTGACCTCAACTCCCTAGCGTAACCCCCAAGGGGGTTGAAAAAGTGAAATTACATAAAAAAGTAGATTTATTAACCAATAAGATACAACTAAAATTTGGTGTCTCTACCTTTATTAATAGTAAAGCCCATGCTAAGACTTTTCAGACACCCTGTATGGTATATCACTGTAACCGAAGTATTTTCGTATTTCGCATTTTCAAATAACACAATGTGGATAAATAAATATTTGTATTTTATTTTCAGATCGAATCCTAATTTTATTCCCGACTAGGTTAGAGCCGTCCCTGGAATAACCCCCGTTTGACAGCTTTGCTTATGACCAATAAGGACGCGGTTAGTTCTAAAAGGTGTCTGGTCCTCCCATGTTGCCGATTCGGGGCAAAACCATTCGTGTTGATTGCATTATTTAAAAAAATATATTATAAAACGAGAGCTTTTCTCATTTTTAATGTAATATAAAATGGTACGTATGTATTTTTTACATCGATATTCGCGTGGCACGGTGAATGCTGTATTTCTTCTGCACTGCTTCTATAATTTGGCAACAACGTTGGACAATAATTTGTATGAGGTGACGCTATCCACTAAAATGTTTTTTTTGCCGTCAGTTCGTATAAGTTTTAGATTTTAAACGATTTCTAATGTTTCTTAATCCAAGATTCCGAGATGCTTAGCTTACGGATAGCGTTTTGCGGGGTACGATGAAGGAAATAGTGTATTATAGTAAGTATGCCAATTGAAAAAGTGAATTAACTGCGAAGTCGCGTTGAATGGAGAAAATCTTTCAACGGGTTCGGGGCCCCAGAGTACCTTGGTGTTCGGGACAATAATGAGGACAATATGGTACGAATCATGCTTGTTTGGGAGCAAATTAGAGACATTTTCGGTACATTCCCGGCTAGATAAGTACCAATCATTTTTTGCAACTTTTTATTAGTTTTACTTATTGATATTTAAATTATGTTAGGCAACTACTGGTTAAAACTAAGGCTGCGGACAGAAAGGAGTGAGTGGTTTCCCAGTGGCCTTTTTAACATTTTTTTAGTTTTTTCTTCGGAAAAGGTTTAAATTTGTTTTATCTTTGTCTTAAATTACGGGTAATAACAGAAAATAATTAAGATTCATAATATCTGGCAACGTTTACACAAATTCAATTGTTTTTAATTTTTCGCGCGCAAATTTACGTCAAGCGCCTTGTGTATGCTTAGTCAGGTGCGGCGAATATAGACTGGTTTTAGGGTATTTTTGAAAATTTTTAAAATGTTCGATTTAACAAAAAAAAAGTATTGGGTATGTCTGTAGACTACCCCAGGAGTCACCCATTCCAATATATGCAGTGAATTTAATAACACCCTGTATATACAGGGTGTCTGGAAAAGGTTTGTACAAAATGCTACCACGTATTCGTGGGACTAAAATAAGACAATTTAACCCAACTTACCTATATCCAAAAGTGTTTCGTTAGGGAGATACAGAGCCCCAAAGGGGTACTTAACGATTTACTTTTTTGGCTCTAACTTTTGAACCGACTTGTATAATTTAATGAAATTTTAATATTTTATGTTGGCCATAAAGACTCATAAAACCATACTACAGTAGATGTTTGACATCATCAGGGAAGTCAGGAACGGACTTGCCACCTCACTCGTTGGGCCAAATTTTTGACAGGTATGACTTTACAGAGCTCAAAACTGATTTTTCAAATACTTTGGTCATTCCTCTTTAAAAAAGGTACTCTACATTTGTTTCGATAAAATTAGCCGTTTTCGAAAAAATTAAGGTTTTGTATAACACGTTATTGAAATAATACTACAATACTACAATAAAACACCAGTCGTTTTTATTTCGTTAACAATGTGTTATTGACAGGTAAAAGTTAAATCATAAAAAGTACTTAAAACTGAACCTTTTTGATATTTCAGAAATCGGTTAAACAGAAAAATGCTAAAAATGTGAAAGCTCTCCTTCTTCTTGTTTATTTGAGCAGATTTTCGAAGTGGGCGCCCTGTACCTCTATACATTTTCTTATCCGACGGATGTTTTGTTGTTGTACTTGAAACAACATTCCAGGATTGTCTCGAATTTCGTTGCAATGGTGTGTTATTCTTTCCATCAGGTTTTCCCTGGTGTGAACTGGCGTTGAATATACAAGCCTTTTTAAATTTCCCCACAAGAAGAAATCTAAAGGAGTCATGTCGGGCGACCTCGGTGGCCATACAATAGGCCCACCTCGACCTATCCATCTATCACCAAAAGTATTTGATAAGTGCTGACGAACTAAATTGCTAAAATGGGGCGGTGCACCGTCGTGCATAAACCACATCTGATTTCTAATTTCTCAGGACACATTTTCTAATCAACCGTTTAGGTTTTGTTGCAAGAATTGCAAATAGATGGCACCATTTAATCTGTCTTCAATAAAGAACGGTCCAATGAGATGATTCGCAATAATCCCCGCCCACACGTTAACCATAAATCTTTGTTGATGCTTTGTCTGTTCTATTGCATGGGTATTTTCTTCATGCCAGATATGCAAATTATGGCAATTTATTACACCGTCTCGGGTGAAACCGGCTTCGTCCGTGAACAAAACAATACTAGTAAAATTTGGATTTTGCCTAAATCGTTGAGAAAACCAATTTGCGTAATTGACTCTTGCAGGGTAATCAGCGGGAGACATGGCATGTACCTTTTGGACGTGATACGGATGTAGCAGTTGTTCTCGAAGGGTCCCATCAACAACCCACTTTGTCGCATGAACTTGAACCGACAGCTTTCTTACACTATTAGAGGGATTTTCAGCAATCTCATCTAGAATTTCCTCCTCTAACTGAGGGTGTCTTGCTCTTCTTGGAGGCCCTTCTCCACCACGGCGCGGCGCGGCAAAAAACTTCCTAAAATGGATTAGCAAAAGATTCGCTATTTTTAGCATTTTTTTGATTTCACTTGACTTTTTACCTGTTTCTCTTAAGCTACGATTCACAATTTCAAAAGTTCTTCGGTGCGGTAAACGTCGATTTGGAAGTGTACCAGAATAAATTCTTCTTGCCTCCACACAATTCCCAAGTGCTTGTCCATAAATTAGATGCATGTCAGCATATTCGCTATAGGAATAGTGCTCCATTACTTAATTCTTGTATAATCAGTCAGACAATTTTGAAAAGTGTTGTCAATAACACATTGTTAACGAAATAAAAACGAGTCGTGTTTTATTGTAGTATTCTGATAAAATTATTTCAATAACGTGTTATACAAAACCTTAATTTTGTCGAAAACGGCTAATTTTATCGAAACAAATGTAGAGTACCTTTTTTAAAGAGGAATGACCAAAGTATTTAAAAGATCAGTTTTGAGCTCTGTAAAATGATACCTGTCAAAAATTTGGCCCAACGAGTGTGGTGGCAATTGATAGTTCCTGACTTCCCTGACGATGTCAAACATCTATTGTAGTATGGTTTTGTGAGTCTTTATGGCCAACATAAAATATTAAAATTTCATTAAATTATACAAGCCGGTTCAAAAGTTAGAGCCAAAAAAGTAAATCGTTAAGTACCCCTTTGGGGCTCTGTATCTCCCTAACGAAACACTTTTGGATATAGGTAAGTTGGGTTAAATCGTCTTATTTTAGTCTCACGAATACGTGGTAGCATTTTGTACAGACCTTTTCCAGACACCCTGTATATATATATATATATATATATATATATATATATATACAGGGTGATTCACGGTCGATGGTAGGTTAGACGTTTATGGAGAACGGAACGCGGGATTTTTTTGAAAATTTGGCAACGTGGGTAATTAGCTATGCTCTGTCCATCTAAAATATTTTCAGCATTGCGACGTTGCCGCTTCTATCAAAAAGTCCTAGCAACTTTATTTTTTTAAATGGAACACCCCATATATTAATAAATTTTTAGAATCGCTCTTTTATTACAATACTTTTTTGTTAATATTACCCTATACCTATCTCTATCGGTTTTCGAGATAAAAATTAGTTTGTGTTAAATATGGTCCAAAACATGGCCCTAATTACACGTAAGTAAATTAGTGCTCTCAATTCATGGAAAGTTGATATTTTGGCGGTAGTTTAGACAGACCCGATGTATTTATTTTTCACCATGAAATCGACTCCATATCATACAGGGCGTGCTAAGATTACTATTATTTCCGTTGTTCATAAAAGGGGTCAAATGTTCGTTTTTTTAAATGAAACCCCCTGTATATTAATCAATAAATTGAAAGACGAAGAAAAACGCTTTAAGATGGTACATCATATTCCTATACCTAAATCATCAAGTTTTCTTAATAAAAGCGCTTTTTTGTGAAAAAAAAAATAAAGACTTTAATTTTAAGTAACCATGGATATCAAACATCAAAATATCAAACTTACGACATTTTGACGACTGTGTTTAAAAAAATCTCCCAAAATGAACGCAGATAATCATTATTCAAACGAAGTTCTTATGAAATTATTTATTTTACACGGACAATGTGATCAAATCATTGCCAGAACTTGCAGAAAATTTAACCAAATGTATCCTGAATTGACACAAATGAACGAAAGGAAGTTTGTAAGATTACAAAATAATTTCATTAACTATGGCTCAAATTTAAAAGCGCCTCTAACATTACCAAAACCTGTTACTTCAAATGAAGATAATATTGTCAACGTTTTGGCATATTTTTATGCATATCCAGAGGCTTCCATTCGTAGTGCAGAAAAAGATTTGGGTGTATCATATGCTTCAATACAACGAATTTTGGGAAATCACGAAATGCATCCGTTTAAATTTACTAAAGTGCAAGCCCTCAAAGCAGAAGACTTTGAACGTAGAGTGCATTTTTGCGAAACCCTTTTAATACGTATACAAGAGGATCCGGAGTTTTTGTCAAAAATCATTTGGAGCGACGAAGCAAAATTTACAAGGGATGGGATTTTTAATAGAAGAAATAAGCATTTTTGGGCTGATCATAATCCTCACGTGACAAAAGAAATGGGATTTCAAGAAAAATTTGACCTAAATGTTTTTTGTATTTTAAAAAAGCACAAAATTAGCTTTTTTATTTATGATGCCACTTTAAATGCTGAGAGATATCTCGAAATACTAAGGACGACTGTTACCGATTTCGTCGAAAATTTATCTTTAGAGGATTATAGGAATTCGTGGTTTCAACTGGACGGAGCGCCAGCTCATTGCACCCAGGAAGTTTCCAGGGTACTTTATGAAATATTTGACGATCGTTGGTTTAGGCGCTTAGGGCCGTGGGATTGGCCACCGAGATCCCCCGATCTCACGCCGCTTGACTTTTATTTATGGGGTGTTTTAAAAGAAAGAGTGTACAGTACTCCAGTGCCTACCAAAGAAGAACTGCGACGGCGAATAGTTCGGTGTATTGAAGATCTGGATCCCCATGAAATTGAAAAAGCAACTACGAGTCGCGTACAAAAGCACATACTAAAATGTTTAGAATGTAATGGACAACATTTCCAGCATTTATTGTAAAAATTTCTTATTTTGTTTACAGTTTTGTTTTTTGAACCTTCCTAATTTTGTTATTTAATTTATTTTCACATGTTAATGAAATTATTTTGTAATCTTACAAACTTCCTTTCGTTCATTTGTGTCAATTCAGGATACATTTGGTTAAATTTTCTGCAAGTTCTGGCAATGATTTGATCACATTGTCCGTGTAAAATAAATAATTTCATAAGAACTTCGTTTGAATAATGATTATCTGCGTTCATTTTGGGAGATTTTTTTAAACACAGTCGTCAAAATGTCGTAAGTTTGATATTTTGATGTTTGATATCCATGGTTACTTAAAATTAAAGTCTTTATTTTTTTTTTTCACAAAAAAGCGCTTTTATTAAGAAAACTTGATGATTTAGGTATAGGAATATGATGTACCATCTTAAAGCGTTTTTCTTCGTCTTTCAATTTATTGATTAATATACAGGGGGTTTCATTTAAAAAAACGAACATTTGACCCCTTTTATGAACAACGGAAATAATAGTAATCTTAGCACGCCCTGTATGATATGGAGTCGATTTCATGGTGAAAAATAAATACATCGGGTCTGTCTAAACTACCGCCAAAATATCAACTTTCCATGAATTGAGAGCACTAATTTACTTACGTGTAATTAGGGCCATGTTTTGGACCATATTTAACACAAACTAATTTTTATCTCGAAAACCGATAGAGATAGGTATAGGGTAATATTAACAAAAAAGTATTGTAATAAAAGAGCGATTCTAAAAATTTATTAATATATGGGGTGTTCCATTTAAAAAAATAAAGTTGCTAGGACTTTTTGATAGAAGCGGCAACGTCGCAATGCTGAAAATATTTTAGATGGACAGAGCATAGCTAATTACCCACGTTGCCAAATTTTCAAAAAAATCCCGCGTTCCGTTCTCCATAAACGTCTAACCTACCATCGACCGTGAATCACCCTGTATATATATATATATATATATATATATATACATATAAACCACCTTTAAGAAGCCAAAAATGCCATGTTCTGCAGATACTAGGAAGCCCACAGTGGTTTTAGGAAGCCCGATTCGGGCTTCTTAAAAAATTAGCATGTATTAAGCACAACCATGCCATATATATACTACCACGCGATTTTCCGAAAATTTTGTGGGGCTTCATAAAATCGATACAATATCTCAAAACATGTACCTTTAGTTCAAACGACTTGCCAGTAGGGGGAGATTGACTTTAGCAGTATATGTACTTAATATATGACACCGATTTTAGCCAGCCCAGTATGCCTTACATATTATAAGAAGCCCTCTAAAACTGGCAACATTGTTTAGATCGCCGTTATTATATTCTTTTCTTGTTTTAATTTTAATAATCGTATAACTCTCTATGTGTTGGGTTATGAAGAGAGGAAAGAGAGAAAAGTTGAAAGAAATGCCATGAGTTTGGATTGCGTTATAAAAAAACCGCCATTATTTTATCATTAGGGTCCTATTACGCGAAATATGCTCTCTTGTATGGGGAAAACGTTAATAGTTTATTGGTATTTATAAAATAAATCGGTCAACATTCGAAGTTAGGTGCTGGATTTTTTAACAAAATTTCTATCGCTTATAACTTTTTATTTTGTATTTAAAAGGTTTTAATGCTTTTTTACTTCCAAAGTAGTAACAATTTTTTAAAGACTCGCCATGAGTGGAAATATTGAGACATATTGGGCCTATAGAGGAAGTGACATGCTGTAATTGTGTACCGGTTGGCCAAACAATATTATACAAATATTCTTCTATACGTAGAGAAAACTGTGTAAGATTTTCACTTTTTTATTTAAAAAATGCATGGAATGTTTCGTAGCGCTGCTACTTCGTCAAGTGCGGCTAACAAACTTACAAATGAGAATTGTTCTTAAATAGTTTTGTACCTAAAATTGGTTATCTGATTAACATAATTTTACAGTGATATAATTTTATTTAGGTGAATTTTATTGTTAATATTTATAACAAAATTATCGAATAATAAAATAAATTATTAAAATAAGTTGAATAATGGTGATTTATCTATGTCTAGTTGGTCATTTAAGATTTGGTTTTTCTTTTTTAGTCTGTTATTTCTTCTGTCCATGTTCTAAGATGTACAGTTTTTACCTTTATTTTCTATATTTCTAACTTTAAAATATTCATTAAAGTTATGATTATATGTCAAAAGATGTGTTGCATAATGCTGAATTATGTTTTTCATATAAAAAAATAACTTTAGTTACAAAATTTGTAACTAAAGTTACATTTGTAACTAAAGTTACGTTTTGTAACTTAAGTTACTTTTCTAAAGTAACAGTTACAAGTTACTTCGTAAAAGTAACTAGGTACAAGATACTGTTAAGGTATTTAAAAAAGGAACTAAGTTACAGTAACTAAGTTACATTCAAGTAACTTAGATATTTTCAAGTAACTTAGTAGTTATTCCCAGCTCTGCATGCACTAAAAATTACAGACTCGTAATTAAAATTTTTAACTTGATGATTTTATCTGCGATACGAATCGTCGCAGTGAAAAACAACTACTTCATCTTAGAGGTCTAGCGTTCCTAAAATGGTAAATTTATTTCTCGATATTATGAAAAATCAAATCGTCAGTTTTAGGGTTTTGCAGAATTTTACCGACGATAAAGAAAACTTTTAAATTTAATTTTAAATTTAACTACGTATTATAATTGTGCTGTCTAAAACTTCACAACAATCGAGATCCCAATGGAGAGCATTGAATAAAATAATGTATAATAGTTATTTATGATATAAGTGTTAAAAGTACAATTTTACGGCACGAATTTGAAAGTTTGCAGAATGAGCGAAGCGAATTCTGCAATTCAAATGAGTGCCTTAAAAGTACTTTTAACACAAATATCATACAAAATTTTTTCTACAAACGCCAATAAAAAACAAAAACACAATTACAATTTTTAGAAAGTTTAACATATTGGAAACACATAGTTTTAAGTAGCATCGTAGATATAATATAAAGTTATTAAGTTGACATTTGTCAAAAAAACCAACAACCATTGTTGGAGTCGTAGTTGCCATAGTACATTTTTAAGGCATCTGCGGCGTGTTAAAAAATGCATTTTTAGCACGTTTTATTAAGTTGACATTTGTCAAAAAAACCAACAACCATTGTTGGCGTCGTAGTTGCCATAGTATTACTTTTAACACTAGTGCTATAAAGTACTTTTAACACTAGTGCTATAAAGTACTTTTAACACTAGTGCCATAAAGTAACATTTTTAAGGCATTTTTAACACGTTTGTAGAAAAATGTTTTTATGGTAAAAATAAATAAATTATTATTAGCTTCTGGGAAGGTATTTTTTATTCCGAAGATTTTCTGATTTCAACTAAAGTGCATGTTTTCGATCATTTTAAGGGCATATAAGACATTCTAAGACATTCTAGTGTCTGTCTGTCATCTCATCAATTTGACACCTCCCTGCATCCGACAGTCCTAAACCAATTTCAACAAAATTTTCGTGAAAACTATATCCTGTAAAGCCACATCCTTACGAGCTGATAATAGAATTAAAATTCTGGAACCTCCAGTTTTGTGATGGTGGTCGCTTTTTTCCTATAATTATGTAAAGAAAACCTAATTTGAGCACAGTGTTTTTAACGGAAGGAAAAAGGGGTAATTGAAAATTTATAATGTATGTCAATTTAGGTTTTTGGGGTTAAGACATTTCAGAACAAGTCAAATAAAATTTTGTAGCCGAAAATGTGGGAAGGTTTTTGATCTTTTATTCAGTACAGTTTATTCTTAACCAACAATTTTTAAGATGCTGCTCGTTTTGTTAAAATATTTATTTTATTGTTTTATACTTTTCTCAATTTCAGAACTTATACCTGTAAAAGAACTTGTTTTTTCGAAATGAATATTATAATAATTACAAGACTTTACTTTTAACCCAAAAAACAGACCCAAAACAAGCAGGGAGTCCTGCGTTTCATGAAAAAAAAAATATTTTCCTACTTCGTTGAAAATGGAATGGAATTTTGGATGATTTGTGCACGATTTAGAAAGCGCAAAATCCTACTTTGCGCACGATTGCAGAAAAAGATTTTTTAAAATTTTTACAAGCTTATAACGATTGGTATATTGTTTTACTCTGAGGTATCGTTTTATTTTCTTAATATTTGGCAGTTAATCAATTTACAATTAGTTTAATAGCTTTATTAATGTAATATTTTAGTAAAAATTGACAGATTGTAAAATATTTTCTAAAAATATTTTTTCTTTAAAAGAACATCAAATAAAAAAAAAATATAAGAAGTACATGTACATAGACCATTCTAACACTTGCCCCTTTAGAAGACGTGCTGCAAGTTGCTTGTTTTCTAGCATAGCTTACGCGCTAAAATCATAGTTTATAAAACTTGTATTTACTTGTACTTACTCTTTTCACCATTGATCCAATCAAACCCAATCAAACTTGTATTTACTTGTACTTACTCTTTTCACCATTGAGTGTATTCACATCACATCCTTTTACTACACCCCTTCTGTAAAAAGTATAGAAAGTGTTTCGAAAATCAAATGGAGGACAAACTCCGTATTCATCTTAATTATTCTTTTTCTTTTGACAAACCACATAGTCAGAAAAAAGGAATGAAATGGAACAAATTTTTTTCAAGTAAATATTTAAAAAATAATAACAACAAAAATCACGGAAACTGGCGATTCGCTCTAGTGGACAGTGGACACCCACCTTGGTACTTTGGAAAGTTGAAGTATTTTATTGCTTTTAATAATACCAGTTTCTACTCGTTTTCCATAATTTTTTTTTTAATAAAGCGCCCCCTCCATTGAACCCGTTGCGTTTTCTGCAATTATTATTTAGCCATTTAGGTTACAATAATTGTTGACGAACCGTGAGTTAACCTGCTGCAATTATATTTTCGAAAAATTTTAATTGTACGGAGTTTTAATCATTATTTATATCGTATCATAACGCCAAATAGACCTACTTTTTTCATTAGAGCGCCAGGTGTACTACGCCCTTAGCAAAAGTTATTTAGTTATATAACAGACTAAAAGATGTACATATAATATGTAATTTAGGAAGTTTGGAAAATGCAAATATTGCTATTATTTATATTATCTAAAATATTACAAAAATTTTGTTTACAAAAATGGAGCGCCTGATTGTGCCCCTGTGAAATTGTGCCCAGGGCGACCGCCCCTTTTGCCCCCCCCCCCTCCGGCGCTGGTGTAAACCAAAACTAATTTGACACATATTTAAAAGGTTAGTTATGGACACAAGGAGGATCAAATGGGACACAAAATGATAATTTCAAATAAATATAGTTCTATGCTGAGTCCTGGCTTTTAGAGGACAATAAATTAAAATATCATAATTTTAGTTTCATTGGTGTTAATATATGCATCTTTGGAAAAAAGTTTATCTATGAAAAGTTTGGTAGACCAACATAATACATACAGGGTCCTGCAATAGTGCGTCAGGCTTCCATAGCTCCTACACGAATTAAGTTAGGAATTTCATTCATATGGTGACTTATACTGTATTACAGGCTGCATTTTAGGAAAATATTTTCGCATACACAGGGCGGACCAAGAAAGTGTGATAACATAAAGTTGTATTTTTTTTAATGGGACACCCCGTGTTTTTTTGCATATTTAGGTTTGTATTAGTGTCCTTCATAATTGCCTAAAATTTTATTTAATTTGCTTCGGTACTTTAAGAGCAATAAATTAAAAACTAAAAAAAAAAAGTTTTGCAGCCCTGGAAAAAAGATAAAAAAAAAACAATCTAAACGCATTTTTTACCACGGCATTGTGTAAGATTTATAACAAGGGGGCTAGAAACACCATGAATTAAATAGTTTTTACCTACTTCATACAGGGTGTTGACAATAAGATTTTAAAAATGACACATTTTAAACTAATTTTTCTCAAGTTTTTTAAATGGAACACCCTGTATATTATTTTACCATTTGATGAAGAATTTCAAAACAAATATTTTTTGTAATTGCAATTTATTTCAAATTCCAAACCGTTTTCAAAATATTTATCAAAAATCATAAATGTCGCTATTCGTAATAAAGTTTTATGAACAAAATAGCTAGGCGGCCATGGAAAAACAAGCACTTTATTTTAAAAGATGTTCGAAATGTCTTCCGTCTTGTTCAAGGCATTTACCAATTCTCGCTTGAAAGACCCTTTCCACATTTCTGAGCATTGCAGGTGTAATTGTGGCAAACGCGTCAATAATTCTATGTCGCATGTTTTGTTCGGTTATTGGAGGTTCCCTATAAACGAGGTCTTTTACATGCCCCCATAGAAAAAAATCAGGTTTTGTTAGGTCGGGCGACCTCGCAGGCCATCCAACTGGTCCTCCTCTTCCAATCCAGCGATTTTCGTACTCATTATTTAACAGGGCTCTGACTTGTTGCGAAAAATGGGCTGGGGCTCCATCCTGTTGTAACCACATATTTTGTGCCTGGATGTTTGGAGGTATATTCTGAAGCAATCCTGGTAAGTCGTTTTCCAAAAATTCCAAGTACATTTGACCGTCAAGAACGGATATATTCAAATATTTTGAATTATAAAATATGCGGGCTTCGTATAATCGGAAGTGTATCAAAGATATGGATCCTTGGGCATCCTAAAGATATTTCATATTAAAACACATGCAAAAATCGTTAGAACGTTAAAAAATGCTATGGCAACGCCGCAGGCTTCTTAAAATCGGGGAGTTATATACGGTATATACTTTTGGGCTTCTTAATAGCCGTACATTTAGCGGGACTCGTAATAACTTAGATATCTAAAAATAAATGTATCTCATATAAACCTATCATACTAACAAAGGTGAACATTTTATTTAACATTAAAACATAAATTCCTTAGATATACAGCCGTAGTCGCCGTTTAAGAGTGGGCTGCCCCTCACCTGTAGTATGTGCTGGGCTTCGCATCATGCATTAGGTATGTATATATATATATATATATATATATATATATATATATATATATATATATATATATATATATACATATATATATATATATATATATATATATATATATATATATATATATATATATATATATATATATATATACAGGGTGGTGCAACCAAGATGGGGTGGACGATTGTGAGTAAACGGTGAGGAATTTCGAAAAAATTTGTTTTGGATATTATCGATAGTCAGACACGCTATGTTTTAAAATTATAGCCATAATACAGGGTGGTCCGAAAAACTCGTGGCGAACCAAACTTGTATTTTTTTAAATGGGACACCCGGTATATTATTGTTCCAATTGATTATCCTGTTCGTTACGATCATTTTGTTATAGGGTTTATTGGGTCTAAAACTTACAGTAAGGGAATGAGAGGCGGTTAAAGTTGAAAAAATGCTCACAGTTCGGCCATTTTTTAAAGAAATTTGAAACAGGTATGGAAAAACCAAATATTCCATAAAACGTTACATATCCTTGAATACATTAATCACTTGCAATTCGTTTAAAGTTATTCACTGTTATACAGGGTGGTCAAGTTTTGCAAATACGTCCTGGACTCATTTTTTTTAAATGGAACACCCTGTATATTTTATTTTCATGTTAAAGATAACATTACTAGCTTTCAAAAAATACCATACATGATGCCTTTCTGACCAACAGTTTTTTAGTAATCTAGCCGTGAAAGCAAAGTTTCTTCATTCTAATACGATTATACTGAATTTACGTTGTTTATTATTGAAATGAAACAAAAGACTGACGAACTTGTCAAAGCTACTGCCGCATAATCCATTATTTACAAGTTAAGTGTACGTGGCCCAATAATTATGAGGTAAGAGAACTGAGACCCGAAACTTTTACATGTTTATTAGAGATATTTCAAAAAACAGAAAATATTGTTTTTAGGAAATGCAACGTAATTAATAAACAAAGATAATCAGTTATCAGTATTATTAATAGTGTAAGGAAATTAATTAAGCAAAAACAGAACATCTTTTAAAATTATTTAGGTATGTACTTACTTGTTTATATTAAATTAGGTTTACAAGTAAGTACATACCTAAATAATTTTAAAAGATGTTCTGTTTTTGCTTAATTAATTTCCTTACACTATTAATAATACTGATAACTGATTATCTTTGTTTATTAATTACTTTACATTTCCTAAAAACAATATTTTCTGTTTTTTGAAATATCTCTAATAAACATGTAAAAGTTTCGGGTCTCAGTTTTCTTACCTCATAATTATTGGGCCACGTACACTTAACTTGTAAATAATGGATTATGCGGCAGTAGCTTTGACAAGTTCGTCAGTCTTTTGTTTCATTTCAATAATAAACAACGTAAATTCAGTATAATCGTATTAGAATGAAGAAACTTTGCTTTCACGGCTAGATTACTAAAAAACTGTTGGTCAGAAAGGCATCATGTATGGTATTTTTTGAAAGCTAGTAATGTTATCTTTAACATGAAAATAAAATATACAGGGTGTTCCATTTAAAATAAATGAGTCCAGGACGTATTTGCAAAACTTGACCACCCTGTATAACAGTGAATAATTTTAAACAAATTGCAAGTGATTAATGTATTCAAGGATATGTAACGTTTTATGGAACATTTGGTTTTTCCATACCTGTTTCAAATATCTTTAAAAAATGGCCGAACTGTGAGCATTTTTTCAACTTTAACCGCCTCCCATTCCCTTACTATAAGTTTTAGACCCAATAAACCCTATATCAAAATGATCGTAACGAACAGGAGAATCAATTGGAACAATAATATACCGGGTGTCCCATTTAAAAAAATACAAATTTGGTTCGCCACGAGTTTTTCGGACCACCCTGTATTATGGCTATAATTTTAAAACATAGCGTGTCTGACTATCGATAAAATCCAAAACAAATTTTTTCGAAATTCCTCACCGTTTACTCACAATCGTCCACCCCATCTTGGTTGCACTACCCTGTATATATATATATATATATATATATATATATATATATATATATATATATATATATATATATATATATATATATATATATGTATATATATATATATATATATATATATATATATATATATATATATATATATATATATATATATATATATATAGTATATCAGGTTTTAGAAAATTTCGTCTAGAAACCTTGTGACAGGTTGATGCAATGGTAACACATTCAGAAAATGGAGATAGATTCGCAGTTTCTATCATTTGCTGCTGAAATAATTTACAGCATTCAAACAGTATAGCTGTATCACTCATACAATATTCTATTAATTCTTGTTTAAAATTAAAAAGAGTATTTTTTGATATTTGTTTGTTATACAAATTAATAAACTCCCCCCTATCTTCAGGCGACATACTTTCAGGGTTATAAAAATCAATACTCGGTAAAGGGCCTACATAACCATGATTCTCCTCTTTATTGAAAAGATGTGAGAAGAACCCCTTTTTAAATTTATCTCCAAGGCCAAATCATTTTTGAAATTGACTTAAGGGCATTGGAAAATAATTTAGTGAATCAAGAAATTTAAATTTAGTATTTGTAATAAAACAATTTTTGTACCACGCATGATCAGATCAGGGGGTTAAATAGGACTGAATTAATAACTTATTTAATATGAATTGGTTATCGAAGCCACCGCCATTATGGCTTATTACAATTAATTTCTTAAATAGGTTTCTTTGATTTGAGATATATTCAACAAACCGGTCTAGGGGATTTACTTGTAACACTTGAGTAGTTACGCCGCATTTATTACACAGACTGGTTACGGTGTCACGACTAATATCGCAAAATTGTTTAAACACGCAAAGGTTAACCTTATGTTGAAATGTTCCATCACTTAGAGCTGTTTCTTGAGTAGTTTCAAAATCAAAAAATATAAATAATGTATCTTTTAATTTAGGAACACTTGTATCTATTTGCGTGTAACACAGTTCGTCCTCAGGGTGAAATTTTCTACAAATTTTGCAAAACCCTTCCCCACAAATATGATTTCTATTAGATTTGACAGTTTTTAAACACTCGGGGCAAACTCTAATTTCTGTACATACACTTGAATTACCAGGATAATTTAATTTTTTATGATTGTCATAACATAAATAACTTTTAAAGTTTCTTAAACAATCTGCACAATTTATTTTTAGTTCAAACTTATAAGACGGTGATTGTTGGCAGGCTTTATTTTTATTATTGTACGGTACATGATAAAAAATTTTCCTTATATAAAATGAAAAACAAGTTATTGTATATTTTGTATATCTCCACTTAATGAAACCATTCAAAAAGTAAAATGTTAAAAAAAGATCATACTAAAGTGAAATTTTAATTTAATTGATGGCACCTCTAACGCACTCCACAGAGTGTTTTGAATTTTCAGCTTAAAATGTTAAATTTTGAAACACCCAGTATTTGGCTTAAACAAAATTTTATTAAGATTTTCTAGGATTCCTAACAAAGAAAATACATGGTTCCCTGAAAATACTAATAGGATTTAAGCAAAATTTAAGTTTAGCGTAATACTAGGTGTTTAAAAATTTAACATTTTAAGCTGGAAATTCAAAACACCCTGTGGAGTGCATTAGCAGTGCCATCAATTTGAAATTAAAATTACACTTTAGTATCATCTTCTTTTAACATTTTGCTTTTTAAATGGTTTTATTAAGTGCATTATAAGAGGAGATACACAAAATATACAATATCTTGTTTTTCATTTAATATAAGGAAAAGTTTGATGTGTTGCGTTAAATTTGTCCAGATGTATATATATATATATATATATATATATATATATATATATATATATATATATATATATATATATACATATATATAGGGTGTCCCACGACGATTTTCCCATCACATTGCTCGGAAACGGAATCACATAGAAAAAAGTTTAAGAACAAAAATTGAGGGCTTATAAGGAAGTATCTAGGAAGGATAATTTTAGATATACAGTGTGTCAAAAATAGTAATATTGCTGCAAAGTCTCTTTTTAAATAGTATATGTATATTGTTAGTTTTTCGAATAGCTTGTTTCAAGACAAATTCAACCATACCATAGGTGTTACGTTTCTAGTTTAAAATGACTGAAATATGAGCGATTAAATGATCAATTACGTAAGAACGTAAGCACATATAATATGCAATTATAATAACCACAAGCGAAATATTGACGAGTATGACGGGGGCTGTCATGTCACGAGTCAGAAGTATTTTCATAGTTAATTATTTCAAGTATTAAGGAATGCCTTGTCTTTTTTACATATGACGAGTATGTCGACATGCTCCTGATATACGGAGAATATCACAAGAATGGAAGACGTGCTCAAAATCTACCTATAGAGTCAACGAAACCCGAATCGTGAAATAACAAGCTATAGAACGTTTCGTAGTGTTGAACAAAAATTACGTAATTACGTAATTGATCATTTAATCGCTCATATTTCAGTCATTTTAAATTGGAAACGTAACACGTATGGTACGGTTGAATTTGTTTTGAAACAAGCTATTCGAAAAACTAACAATATACAGGGTGTTCCATTTAATAACATTAACTTGGCAGCAATATTACTATTTTTGAAACACCCTGTACATCTAAAATTACCCTTCTTAGATGCTCCCATGCAAGCCCTCAGTTTTTGTTCTTAAACTTTTCTTTCTATCAGGTTCCGTTTCCGAGCAATGTGATGGGAAAATCGTCGTGGGACATATATATTCACGGTTATGATAAAGAAACGGATCACCCTTTTATATAGAAAACCGCCCATTTAATCAAAAATCGCTCGGACCCGTCAAATTAATTTTTTTGAAATGAAATTTTTTTTTTGAAAAAAAATTTGTACAGGGTAGATCATAAAAGCGCTACATGTGTCAACTTTAATTTTTTTAATGAAACATGGTATATTTTTACATTTCTATATTCTACATTCAATTCTAGACATTTTTCATTAATCATGCCCTATACTTAGCTTCAGCCGTTTAGGAAATATTAACAATTTTAAATTTTTTAACAATTTTAAAACAAAATAAACAAACAACAAAGAATGGAAATAAACTATTTTATAAGATGTTGAAAATGTCCTCCACCAACTGTTCTGCAGTAGATCAATCGATCTAGAAATTCCTGCTGTACATTTATTACTACTTGTGGAGATATTTCTCTTATTACTCGTCGAATAGACCTTCAGTGCATCTACCGAGATGGGTTTAGATTTATAAACTAAATTTTTGACATAGCCCCATAAAAAAAGTCCAGTGGATTAAGATCAGGTGATCTGGGTGGCCACTCTATGGACCCCCGTCTACCTATCCACCGCCGCGGAAAAATTGTATTTAAGTACTCCCTTACATAAACAGCATAATGCGGGGGAGCACCATCCTGTTGAAACCATAAGGTTCAACTTGGTAAATCAGGATCATTATCATCTGGAAATAGAGTGGCAAGAGCTGGAATAAGATCATTTTGAAGGAAATTTAGATATCTTTCTCCAGTGAGACTCTCATCAAAGAAAAATGGTCCGATTATCCTATTTTCAACAATGCCCGCCCAAACATTAACCTTTTCATTATACTGGGTGTGATTTTCTATGTACCAATGAGGATGTTCCTGTGCCCAGTATCTGTAGTTTTGTCTATTAACCTGACCATTTAAACAAAACGTAGCTTCATCTGAAAAACAAATTTTTTGGACAAATCTTGCGTTATTATCTGTTAGCTCAATCATTATTTCACAAAATTGGTCTCGCCTATCAGGATTATCGTCAAATAACTCTTGTACAAATACTGGTTTGTATGGATGAAACTTCTCTTTTTGTAAAAATTTAGATACGGTGGTTTGGTGAATATCGTAGTCCGGTCCAAGTTGTGTGCTTGAGCTATGAGAATCTTCCTGTAGTGATAATAATATGTTTATTTTTTTGTCCTCAGATATACCAGGACGACCACTTTTAGCATTATCTTTAATAGTACGGGAAGTTCTCCACTTACTTGCTACCCTAGACACTGTTGATTGGGCAATAGGCGGGCGATTTGGGTATTTTTCATTAAACATATCACGGACTTCCCTATGACTTCTACTTTTATCTCCACAACCCAACATAATCAAAATTTCAATGCGCTCATCTTCGGCTAGACGCATTTTGATGAAATATCAGCAGAGCAAAATTGAAATTTGATTAACATTCACTGACATTTTTTGACGTCTCAAACGTAAATAAGAAATTGTCACAGTTACAAGATTGTCACTTAAGTTTAGAACGTTGATGTCGAGAAACATACCAATGGTGCATACCAGCATTAAAGTGTTAATATTTCCTAAACGGCTGAAGCTAAGTATAGGGCATGATTAATGAAAAATGTCTAGAATTGAATGTAGAATATAGAAATGTAAAAATATACCATATGTTTCATTAAAAAAATTAAAGTTGACACATGTAGCACTTTTATGATATACCCTGTACAATTTAAAAAAAAAAAAAAGCATTTCAAAAAAATTAATTTGACGGGTCCGAGCGATTTTTGATTAAATGGGCGGTTTTCTATATAAAAGGGTGATCCGTTTCTTTATCATAACCATGTATATATATATATATATATATATATATATATATATATATATATATATATATATATATATATATATATATATATATATATATATATATATATATATATATATATATATATATATATATATATATATATATATATATATATATATATATATATTTACCTGTGATATCAGGTCATTGAACCACCAAGGATGATATTCCTTGGACAACACGTTGGCGTAGTGTGAGAATAGTATTTTCAATATCGTTCCCAACGGACAAACCCAGAATCAATCGTGTAATTCAATGCCGGTAGGGGTATTAGCCTTCGGAGTAGTTGTTTCGGTTGGTTCGACCATTTAACACCTGCTCGACACAGAGCAATTTGCCTGTCCCCGGCCTGAATGAGATCTAACAGTATCGAAACCGGTCGTCGGGGTGGCACGGTTCATTTGTACCTGTGATATCAGGTCATTGAACCACCAAGGATGATATTCCTTGGACAACACGTTGGCGTAGTGTGAGAATAGTATTTTCAATATCGTTCCCAACGGACAAACCCAGAATCAATCGTGTAATTCAATGTCGGTAGGGGTATTAGCCCTCGGAGTAGTTGTTTCGGTTGGTTCGACCATTTAACACCTGCTCGACACAGAGCAACTTGCCTGTCCCCGGCCTGAATGAGATCTAACAGTATCGAAACCGGTCGTCGGGGTGGCACGGTTCATTTGTACCTGTGATGTCAGGTCATTGAACCACCAAGGATGATATTCCTTGGACAACACGTTGGCGTAGTGTGAGAATAGTATTTTCAATATCGTTCCCAACGGACAAACCCAGAATCAATCGTGTAATTCAATGCCGGTAGGGGTATTAGCCCTCGGAGTAGTTGTTTCGGTTGGTTCGACCATTTAACACCTGCTCGACACAGAGCAATTTGCCTGTCCCCGGCCTGAATGAGATCTAACAGTATCGAAACCGGTCGTCGGGGTGGCACGGTTCATTTGTACCTGTGATATCAGGTCATTGAACCACCAAGGATGATATTCCTTGGACAACACGTTGGCGTAGTGTGAGAATAGTATTTTCAATATCGTTCCCAACGGACAAACCCAGAATCAATCGTGTAATTCAATGCCGGTAGGGGTATTAGCCCTCGGAGTAGTTGTTTCGGTTGGTTCGACCATTTAACACCTGCTCGACACAGAGCAATTTGCCTGTCCACGGCCTGAATGAGATCTAACAGTATCGAAACCGGTCGTCGGGGTGGCACGGTTCATTTGTACCTGTGATATCAGGTCATTGAACCACCAAGGATGATATTCCTTGGACAACACGTTGGCGTAGTGTGAGAATAGTATTTTCAATATCGTTCCCAACGTACAAACCCAGAATCAATCGTGTAATTCAATGCCGGTAGGGGTATTAGCTCTCGGAGTAGTTGTTTCGGTTGGTTCGACCATTTAACACCTGCTCGACACAGAGCAATTTGCCTGTCCCCGGCCTGAATGAGATCTAACAGTATCGAAACCGGTCGTCGGGGTGGCACGGTTCATTTGTACCTGTGATATCAGGTCATTGAACCACCAAGGATGATATTCCTTGGACAACACGTTGGCGTAGTGTGAGAATAGTATTTTCAATATCGTTCCCAACGGACAAACCCAGAATCAATCGTGTAATTCAATGCCGGTAGGGGTATTAGCCCTCGGAGTAGTTGTTTCGGTTGGTTCGACCATTTAACACCTGCTCGATACAGAGCAATTTGCCTGTCCCAGGCCTGAATGAGATCTAACAGTATCGAAACCGGTCGTCGGGGTGGCACGGTTCATTTGTACCTGTGATATCAGGTCATTGAACCACCAAGGATGATATTCCTTGGACAACACGTTGGCGTAGTGTGAGAATAGTATTTTCAATATCGTTCCCAACGGACAAACCCAGAATCAATCGTGTAATTCAATGCCGGTAGGGGTATTAGCCCTCGGAGTAGTTGTTTCGGTTGGTTCGACCATTTAACACCTGCTCGACACAGAGCAATTTGCCTGTCCCCGGCCTGAATGAGATCTAACAGTATCGAAACCGGTCGTCGGGGTGGCACGGTTCATTTGTACCTGTGATATCAGGTCATTGAACCACCAAGGATGATATTCCTTGGACAACACGTTGGCGTAGTGTGAGAATAGTATTTTCAATATCGTTCCCAACGGACAAACCCAGAATCAATCGTGTAATTCAATGCCGGTAGGGGTATTAGCCCTCGGAGTAGTTGTTTCGGTTGGTTCGACCATTTAACACCAGCTCGACACAGAGCAATTTGCCTGTCCCCGGCCTGAATGAGATCTAACAGTATCGAAACCGGTCGTCGGGGTGGCACGGTTCATTTGTACCTGTGATATCAGGTCATTGAACCACCAAGGATGATATTCCTTGGACAACACGTTGGCGTAGTGTGAGAATAGTATTTTCAATATCGTTCCCAACGGACAAACCCAGAATCAATCGTGTAATTCAATGCCGGTAGGGGTATTAGCCCTCGGAGTAGTTGTTTCGGTTGGTTCGACCATTTAACACCTGCTCGACACAGAGCAATTTGCCTGTCCCCGGCCTGAATGAGATCTAACAGTATCGAAACCGGCCGTCGGGGTGGCACGGTTCATTTGTACCTGTGATATCAGGTCATTGAACCACCAAGGATGATATTCCTTGGACAACACGTTGGCGTAGTGTGAGAATAGTATTTTCAATATCGTTCCCAACGGACAAACCCAGAATCAATCGTGTAATTCAATGCCGGTAGGGGTATTAGCCCTCGGAGTAGTTGTTTCGGTTGGTTCCACCATTTAACACCTGCTCGACACAGAGCAATTTGCCTGTCCCCGGCCTGAATGAGATCTAACAGTATTGAAACCGGTCGTCGGGGTGGCACGGTTCATTTGTACCTGAGATATCAGGTCATTGAACCACCAAGGATGATATTCCTTGGACAACACGTTGGCGTAGTGTGAGAATAGTATTTTCAATATCGTTCCCAACGGACAAACCCAGAATCAATCGTGTAATTCAATGCCGGTAGGGGTATTAGCCCTCGGAGTAGTTGTTTCGGTTGGTTCGACCATTTAAAACCTGCTCGACACAGAGCAATTTGCCTGTCCCCGGCCTGAATGAGATCTAACAGTATCGAAACCGGCCGTCGGGGTGGCACGGTTCATTTGTACCTGTGATATCAGGTCATTGAACCACCAAGGATGATATTCCTTGGACAACACGTTGGCGTAGTGTGAGAATAGTATTTTCAATATCGTTCCCAACGGACAAACCCAGAATCAATCGTGTAATTCAATGCCGGTAGGGGTATTAGCCCTCGGGGTAGTTGTTTCGGTTGGTTCGACCATTTAACACCTGCTCGACACAGAGCAATTTGCCTGTCCCCGGCCTGAATGAGATCTAACAGTATCGAAACCGGTCGTCGGGGTGGCACGGTTCATTTGTACCTGTGATATCAGGTCATTGAACCACCAAGGATGATATTCCTTGGACAACACGTTGGAGTAGTGTGAGAATAGTATTTTCAATATATATATATATATATATATATATATATATATATATATATATATATATATATATATATATATATATATATATATATATATATATATATAACTTGCAAAATAACGGGATATCGGTCAATAAAATAGTATATTAGCTACTCTTTTACATATACCAAGCTTTCGTAACTATTTGGTTACTTCGTCAGGGCTAAAATTATAAATTATTTGGAACTATAAACATATTTTTATATTGTTGATATTTTACCAATGCGGTGAGTTATATTTTCCTTATTAAAAAATTATTGTTATCAGTAGATATCATATAAAAGTTTGTATAAAATAAAAATTTAATAAAATGGTATGAATCCTTAATAGAAAATTGTAAAATGTTGACACTTCTGACTTTTCTTATAAAAATTATCAATTTGACGTAAATAATTGTTAGTATTTCTTTGAAGGTGTAAAGGTATAAATCAGGTATTTAAAATTTTTTTTTTAAAGATATATAGTTAAATTAGTGTTCTAATGATAAAAGGTATGAGTAAATTATGCTTAAATCGTTAATGTCAGTTTTAAGATAGATGGAATTTCCATGTTTATATATTTCAGCCATTTCTAGAAAAAGTCTTTTTTGTATGTTAGGTTCGATATGTAAAATTTTTAAATTATTATAATTTGGATGATGTCCTGTTTCTATACAATGTTTTGACATTGCAGTTCTATCTTTAGACAACCTTATATCACTTTTGTGACCTGCCATTCTATTTTTTAATGTTTGGCTAGTTTGTCCAATATAAGTTTTATTACAATTTACGCATGGAAGTTCATAAACTAGATTTGTTTTCGATTCTACTGAATCTTTATCTTTAAGTTTAGTATTTAAATTACCAATAGTTTTAATGATTTTAAAAGAAATTTTTATATTTTCATTTGTAAATAAGTTAGCAATTTTTTCGGATAGATTTTTTATATAAGGAATTGAAGCAAAAAAAGTTCTATTTGATTGGTTTTCAAGTTGATTGTTTTCATTAGTTTCTAGATTGGTATGGTTTCTAGTGTTAAAAATTATTTTATTAAGTAATGCATTTGGATATGAGTTTAGTAATAATATTTTTTTGAGTTTTTTTAAATTTTTTTCCATGTTTATATATTTCAGCCATTTCTAGAAAAAGTCTTTTTTGTATGTTAGGTTCGATATGTAAAATTTTTAAATTATTATAATTTGGATGATGTCCTGTTTCTATACAATGTTTTGACATTGCAGTTCTATCTTTAGACAACCTTATATCACTTTTGTGACCTGCCATTCTATTTTTTAATGTTTGGCTAGTTTGTCCAATATAAGTTTTATTACAATTTACGCATGGAAGTTCATAAACTAGATTTGTTTTCGATTCTACTGAATCTTTATCTTTAAGTTTAGTATTTAAATTACCAATAGTTTTAATGATTTTAAAAGAAATTTTTATATTTTCATTTGTAAATAAGTTAGCAATTTTTTCGGATAGATTTTTTATATAAGGAATTGAAGCAAAAAAAGTTCTATTTGATTGGTTTTCAAGTTGATTGTTTTCATTAGTTTCTAGATTGGTATGGTTTCTAGTGTTAAAAATTATTTTATTAAGTAATGCATTTGGATATGAGTTTAGTAATAATATTTTTTTGAGTTTTTTTAAATTTTTTTCTTTTAAAGTTGGATGAACTAATTTTTCTATTCTATTTTTTAATGTAAGAACAAGATTTATTTTTTGTCTATAACTATGATATGAGTGAAAGTTTATATATCTTTCAGAATTTGTTGGTTTGATATACCAATCAGTTATTAGAGTGTTATTATTTTTTATTATTTTAGTATCTAAAAAAGGAATGCATGAGTTATTTTCTATTTCAAGCGTAAACTGAATAGAATTATTGTAACTATTAAAAGTGTTCAAAAGTTCTTGGTCTTTGTTAAATGGAATACTACAAATGATGTCATCGACAAATTTTTTAATAAAAGGTACTTGAAATGACAGGTTAGGTAAACAATATTCAATGAGGTCATCTAAGACATATTGTGCAATTATTGGAGAAATACTACTTCCCATTGGTGTGCCTAAAATTTGTTTATAATAAGTGTTATTATATTTTAAAAAATTTGTGTTGAAAATAAATTTAATTATTTCTAAGAATTTTTCTTGTGTATTTTACAATTATTTTGTAATGTATCCCATCTTTTTATTATACTATTATTAACTAAATTTAGAGGGATATTACTAAATAAAGAAATGGCGTCTAGACTTACTAAAATGTGGTTTTCAGGAATTGTTTTATTATTAATGAAACTAGAAAACTCAAAAGAATCTTTAATATAGAATTCATTTGAAAAATTATAAGATTTAGTTAAAATATCACAAATGAATGCAGTTAATTTACTATTTAGAAATAAAATTTACCATAAATGATATTACAAAATTAGAAAAAGAATTAACCAAAACATCCTCTAATATCACAAATATATTACCTGTACACATTTATAATGAATTTTTTATTAGACAGACAAGGAAATATACTCAATTATTTAATGATGTCAAAAGAAAAAATATTAATAAAATAAATAACCTAAAACTTGAGTATGAAAATTCTATAAAAACTCAGGATAACTGGCTTAAAAAACCTCACAAATATTGAAATACCAAATGATATTAAAAAATTTCTTTCACTTGGTTTCAAATTTAGCATTGAACCTCAAATAAAAGAAATTTCTATACCAAAATTTTTGTCAGATATTGAAAGTTTAATTTTCTCTTTTGACATTAATAAGAAAAATGTATTTAGATCAAAAATAACTAATATGATTACAAATCATTTTTATAAACCATCTTACCAACAAAATTTTTTAAATAAACTTTTTTACAAATCAAAATATTTTTTCAAAACACATCCAAACCTTATTCTTACAAAATCAGATAAAGGTAATGTAACTGTTATTATGGAACGAAACGTTTACGAAAATTTAGCAATAAATATTCTTAATGAACCAAATTCATATACTAAAATAGAAAGAAACCCAACAACTTCATTTGAAAGTCAGTGTAATAAATTAGTTTCTGAGTTGAAAATATTAAATATGATTGATGCAACACAAGAAAAGAAACTTATAGACTATCGTCGGCTTAACGACGTCACTGTAGAAGAAAAATGGCCTCTACCCCGAATCGAAGAAATCCTAGATAGTCTCGGGAAATGTACTTACTTCACCACCCTCGACCTAGCCCAAGGATTTCACCAAATCGAGATGGATCCCAAATCAGTCGAAAAAACCGCTTTTACTGTAAACAATGGTCATTACGAGTACTTGCGCATGCCGTTCGGTCTTAAGAACGCACCCGCAACTTTCCAAAGAATGATGGACGAAATCTTGCGTGACTACCTCTACAAATTTTGTTTCGTTTACATGGACGATGTGGTTATTTTTTCTAAGTCCTTATCCGAACACATTGATCATATCCGGAAAATTTTCAAAAAACTAAAGGACGTCAATCTTAAAGTCCAACCCGATAAGTCAGAGTTCTTATGCAAAGAAGTCGCATTTCTTGGACATATCATTACTCCTGAAGGAATAAAACCAAATCCTTCAAAAATCGAAGCGATTCAGCGGTATCCCATGCCTAAAACCCAAAAAGAAATTAAAGCCTTTCTAGGCTTAGTAGGTTACTACCGTAGGTTCATAAAGAACTTCTCAAAAATTACCTTCCCCATAACAAAATGCCTTCGAAAGGGCAGTGAACATAGCATTGGCAATCAAGAGTTCAAAGAAGCATATTTAAAATGCAAAGAACTCATTAGTAATTCACCCATACTCCAATACCCCGATTTTTCTAAACCGTTTAAATTAACAACGGACGCATCAAACGTGGCTATTGGTAGCGTTCTTTCCCAAAATGACCATCCCATAGCATATTACTCTCGCACACTTAATTCCGCCGAGAAAAATTACTCCACTATAGAGAAGGAACTTCTTTCTATAGTCGACTCAACTAAACATTTTCGTTGCTATCTTTACGGAGTAAAATTTACTATAGAAACCGACCACAACCCTCTTGTGTGGCTTTCCAAAATTAAGGAACCTAACTCCCGCCTAATCCGCTGGAAACTGAAGTTAGAAGAATTTAATTTTGAAATAAAATACAAAAAAGGCAAAGAAAATGTCGTTGCTGACGCCCTATCCCGTATAGAGCTCAATGCTAATGAAACAAATGACGCGATTGACACACAATCTAACGCCCCTAATGTTGACGACACCGTTGCCAATCTTTGTGACTTTGACCTTGCAGACTTCGTTCTCAACGAAAAATATAATGACGTAATTACTGACGAAACAAATAAAACTAACCCACCTCAAGAGAATAGACCTCACGAAACCGACAATACTTCTGACGTAACCGTACACTCAAATAATGATACACAAGGAAAACGGTTACCTATTTCAGAACTACCCCTAAACCATGCGACAAATCGCCTAGTAATCAGCTATGGCGAAGAATTTAAGCACACCTTTACAAAGCCATTTAAGAAAAATCATCACTTTGTACGCATAAAAAAGGAAAATAGACAACAACATATTTTAAAAATATTAAAAGAAATAATAAGACCTGATCTTACTTTTACTATTTTTATCCTAGATCAAGAACTAAAAACTGAATTTGAAAGAATAATCTCAGCAAACTTAAACACAACGGCAAAACTTGTATTTTCTAATATTTATTTAATTGATGTAATTAACCCCGAACAGCAACACGAAATAATTACAAACTACCACCAAACTAACCATAACGGAATAACAGAAACCTACAATCATATTAAACAAAAATATTATTGGCCTAAACTAAGAGACTCCATAACGAATTTTATAAACAAGTGCGAAATATGCCTACAAAATAAATACGAAAGGCACCCTTATAAAATCACATACGAAGGCCCTTTACTTGCCGAAAAACCCTTCAAAACTCTTCATTTAGACATCTTCCAGTTTTCAAATTGTCAATTTTTAACTATAATCGACTCGTTTTCTAAGTACGCACAAGCTTACTTTGTACCAGATAAAAACGCAGTCACTATTTTAAGTAAATTAAGGCACTTCTTTTCACACCATAACACACCCCAAAAAATCGTTGCGGATCAAGGAAAGGAATTCCAAAATAATCTGTTTAAAGAATTCTGTCAACTCTTTTGCATAGAAATCCACTACACGACCCCTGGTAATTCTTCCTCAAACAGCCCCGTAGAACGACTACATTCTACACTGCTCGAAAAACTAAGAATACTTAAAATGCAAAATCCAGAAGAGACTCCCCAAAACCTCATGATCTCTGCCATTCTTATTTATAATCAAAACATACATTCTACTACGGGACAGTCCCCCTTTTCCATTTTATACGGTCCATACCTTAATGAACCCAACATAAATAATGACCTTACACTCTTCGAACAGTACAACGAAAAACGAAAAAAAGAACTAATGCCTTTTTACGAACATATTTATAAAACAGCTTACCAAAAACAATCCGAAAATACTCAAAAACAAAATAAAAATGCTGAGCAAACCCCAAACATACAACACGATCAAACAATATATAAGAAAACAACTCTTAGAAATAAAATAAACCCTCAGTATATACCAACAAAGGTAACATCGATCGACAAAAACAAAATAACAGGTGTCGCGAAAAAGAAACCAATAACTACACATATCAGGAAGATCAAAAGACTTAGAAAAAATCATACTTCTTTTCAGCCTCCTGATCCTGATCATGCAAGCCCTAGTGAACCCTTACCAGGCACTTCAGGTATACAAAACCCCCAATAATGGCTACTACATAGAAGAAATAGCACCCTCATTAGTCATTGATCATTATCATACCACATATATACCTTTTAATATATATAATATAAACATTACATTGTCCCAGTTACTACGCAATGTTTTAATTTTACAACCTATGGTGAATAAGCAAAATAATAACTTTACTAAAACACAATTTTTTCATGTATTTAAAGCCTTAAATAACACATATGATACATATGCAAAGTTAAATGTTCGCGAAATTATGAATCGCAAGAAGCGCGGGTTGATGAACTTCATCGGCAGTGGTATCAAGTTCATTACAGGAAATTTAGACAACACTGACCTAGAAACGATTACTCAAAACTTAGAAATACTCAAGCATAATCAACAAAACTCAATGCACAAGATCAACGACCTTAGTTCATTTGCAGGGAATATTATGAATAAATTCGAAGAAAATATAAAAATTATAAATAAAAACTCCGAAACTATCAGAACTGAACTTTCAAAACTAAATAACGAAATTAATTTAATTTTGTCGTTACAAGACCAATATATACAAATAAATTTAAATCAATTTTTGGAAAAACTTTTACGAATTTTCTCCTTTGCACATTTGCAAACTCTAGATTTAGAAATTTTTAGCTTGGACGAAATAAACGAAATTTGGGAATACTTAAAATTACACTACCCTAAAAACACCCTATGGTCTATTAAACACATTTCAGAATTAACCTTAATCTGTAAAACCGGGTTTTTAATTTTAGACGAAATGGCAATTCTCGCAATTAAAATACCCATTTTCGAAAGAAATGTATGCGACTTAAAAATTGTATACCCCATTCCAAGTAACGAATCTAAAATTTTAATTAGCCCTAGTAAATATTACTGTAACGAATTATGGTATGATAATTGTAAAGAAATTAACTCAAAATGGATATGCTTTAATCCACTTGTTAATAGTTGCTTATTGCTCAAAAATTGTCAGTATGCTACTGTTCAAAACAGCTATCAGGTGCATACACTAACTTATAAAAATTCCTTATTGTTTTGCACAAAAACACCAGAAACAGTCTACGAAGACTGCTTCCAGTTTCAAAAAGAAATCCTTCAGGACTGCTCCCTCATCCAAAGTCAGTGTGATGTCATCATTAGCCAACGCAAATATTCGTTAGCTATAAATAATATATCTATTATATATCCAGAAGCAACAAATCTTCAGCCAACCAACTTCTCCCTAAACCTGCAAATTAGGCACTTAGAAGATCCAGCAAAAATTCGAGAGGATCTTTTAGAACCAATTAATTTTGAAAACCTCATCCCACAACAACAAATGCATACTTATTTTATCTTTTCATCAATATGTATTATTTTTATATGTAGTTCAAGTGTTGTCATATATCAGTGGAGAAAACACAAATATTTAAAGGCCATTCCTGTGAAGACCCTACAGAAAATCATCAACGAGGACGTTGAAAGAACTCAGGGTGGAGGAATAATATCCCTAGACCAACCATAAATTGCTGAATGTACATATCGCCTCATATAAAAGCAATAATTGTATTTATTTGTTAACATTAATTTTGTGTAAAAGCTAGAAGGCTGTTCAAGTTAATCGTTCACCATAGTTCCTAAGATTGTAAATTAAGTTAAGGCCGTTTTGTGAAAAATAAAGTTTTTTTAAAAGGAAGTTCGTTGGTCGTGTCATATAATTAGCTATTGATAAATTCTAGAAAAACTTTTAATTGTCTATCAGTACCTAGAAAACATGTAATGACATCGTCGACGTACCTAAACCAATAAAGAAATTGTTTAAAAAGAGGGTGATTACTGATTTTATTTTCTAAAAAATCCATAAATATTTCTGCTAATAAGGGGCTGAGGGGGTTGCCCATAATTAGTCCATTTTTGCTCGTATAAAAATTATTATTGAATTCGAAATAATTTTGTTCAAGGCAGACAGAGATAGACTCTATTATTTATTGCTTTTTAATGATATTGATATTTTGTGTACAAAGAAGTTGCTCAATCAAGTTAATAGTTTCTTTAGGTGGTATGCTAGGGAATAGATTGGTAACGTCAAAGGATATTAACTTTGCATTATTAGGTATTTTAATATTTTTTATCTTTTTAATGAGGTCTATTGAATTTTTTATTCCGAATTTAGGTGAAAATTGTGTATTTAATTTGATTATATCTATAAGTCTTTTGGAAAGTTTATACGATGGAGCTGAAAAGAAGGATACTACAGGTCTGATAGGGTAACCATCTTTATGTAATTTTATTAATGAATATAATCTTGGTGGCTGAGGGTTCATAAGGGTAAGTTTGATAGAATCCATGTCTGTAAATAGACTTTTACAATTTTGAATAATGTGTTTAATAGCTTTTTGAAACTTATCTGTTGGATCACGTTTTACAATTTCAAAATTACTAGGGTTAAGAAAATCAATCGTTTTTTTAATATAGTCGGTTTTATCTATTGCTACAATAGTATTGCCTTTATCTGCTTTAGTGAAAATTTTGTATTTTTTTTTAAATAAACATGATATCAACGTTGCTTACAAAACCAATAATTCATTAGGTAGATTCATTAGAAATAGTAAAACAAAAACAAACAAAAATAAAAAATCCGGTGTTTACAAATTAACATGTAAAGACTGTTCGAAGACGTACATAGGCCAAACTGGTAGGAATTTTGGTAAAAGGATACAAGAACACCACAATAGCTTTATTAAACATAAACAAGACTCTAATTATGCCTGCCATTTAATAGAAAATCAACATAATTTTGATCCGAATTATAAAATTTTACATATTGAAAATAAAGGTGTCAAATTGAATTTGCTAGAGTCCATGGAAATAAATAAACTTAAAAACTCCAACGTACTTCTTAATGACCAACTAGAGCTTAGTAATTCTAGCTTATTAAATTCGTTTAACACCTCTTTGTAAAAATAAAATAGTTTAGGCATCTTAAGCTTTACTAGTAATTCTACTTCATTAAATTTTGTTTGATAACAACCCCTTGTAAAAATAAAATATTATATTCATCTTAAGCTTTAGGAAAACCCAAATGTACCAGATTAAATCATCTACCTACCCCTATTTTATTACCTATATTATTTAATTACCCTAGAGGTTTACATTATTGCAATTGTTAGTCACCACTCATTCGTAAAACTTATTCCGAAGAAGCTACAGTGTAGCGAAACATGTCAATAATTTTGTCAATATAGTGGAAGTTTACTAAGTCAAACTAGTAGTTTTTCTGGTTAACCCATAATATTAGTTATGGACTTCCACCAAGTATCGGCCGACTCAATCAATTAGAAATTAGTCATTTTTACCGCCTTCAAAAGAAGAGATTCTCAAGCGACCAATATTTTCTATTTTTTTTATGTATGTTCGCGCATAATTCTTGAACGGATTAAGCAATTTCCATAATTTTTTGTAGAATATTTCTCCTGGATGGTTCCGCTGTACCAGTTTTTAGTGTTCCGTGAAACTTATGGAATCACTTCGGTGTCCGTCCGTCCGTCTGTCATAGACGATTTTCTCTCAAACCATTCGACGTAAAAAAAAATGAAATTTAGCACATAGATAGAGTGACCCAGTTACAGACTTGAGTATAAAAAGTTTTGATTCTGGGAGTTAATTTAGGGGAAATGGAAAAAAAAAATTGCATCCTGTAGGTTGTCAAATGAAAGCTTATTGAAGCATGAATTCAACAATATATTATTATATATTTTCTATGCATTTTTTTTTAAACATTTTTGGGGAAAAACGCTTAAAAATTGTTGTCCCCACCCTTATCACCAAAAGGATCGCTCAGAAAAATGTGAAAAAAATCATTAACATTAAAAATTAGCTGTAGATTAAACCAAAATTATCAGGATTGAAAAATTCTGTCGCGATCAATTGTTATAAATAATTCTATTGTTTATTCCCTTGTAACTGCTGAACCATTGGTTTAAGAGAAAAAGTTTTTCGATAAAAAAATATTTCTCACGATGTAAGAATCAACTTTTGACCTTGCACGATTTTCAATGCTCCGCGCATAAGCGATGTGATACGCGGTGTGGTTTGCTCAGGTGGGGGCTTGTGGCACGGAACACTAATTGTGCAAGTATAGCTTCCACTTGACCGATTTTTTATTTTCTAGCAAAAATGAGACAAAGCTGTAAACAATTATATATAATTAAAAAAAATCATGAAAATGGACAATTTTTTCGTTTACTGTGGTCTTATTTGTATCTTGGTTATACAAAATAATATAGGGAGGTTTAAGAAGGGACAAGGGCAGGGATTTTTTTCCAAAATATTAACTATAAGATATTGAGTTATTGAGGTCAGATAATTATTTAATTTTGTCTAACAGATGTTAAAGAATATTACAGGGGTGTGGTGAGAGGCAAACAAGTGAATTAAAAAAATGTTGTATAGTATATTATTTTTTAGATAATTTAACATAAACATTTTATTAATTACATAATTAATTTTTAAATATAAATTTTGATGGATAAAAACAATCGCTATCGCCATTCTTTTTTCTTGAATGTCCTTTTTTTATGAAGAGCATTAAAGAAAATGGGTGTTGCAAATATTGATAGTAACGCTGTTGTGGCTATTTATTTGAGATAAAAAGTAATAGAATGCATTTTTTTATCGAGGGCGCATTCATAGGGGAATGGGGAAGCGTCCTCTCCCCCTAGGCGCTCGAAATAGAAAATTAAAATATACATTGGCTATTGGAAACCTGAACCACAAAAATATTATCAGTGAAGATTGGAAAACACTCGCAATAAAATTCTAAATCTAATTAAATTACTAAAAAGTACGGCGGAGAATGGAGTAATACGAAGATTTACAAGCACGATAGCAGCATTTATTTATTTTTAATGGATTTAAATAAAACATAATTTTAAATTTTCGCAGATATACGGATAATTAAATAAAGAAATGATTACCAAATATTTCTGCTATTAAACAGTTTCTTTAGTTCTATTAAGGGTTCAAATAGCAATATTTCCGCATAAAGAATCTTCTGAAATTGAAAATCTCTATTGGAGATTGTAATTATTTAAAAAAAAACAACGCTGTGGAATTAACTTGCTTATTTTTATTACGAAGCTTATTGGCGAGATATTGGCTTTTATGTATAAGTAGAATGGGTCTTATTGATATTAAGTATACTATTTCAAAACCCACGCTTACTGGTGTTGTAGTTTAACAAAAAATAGTTTTAATTAATTAAATTGTTTTTATTGAGTATATTTTCGCTTGTATAAGCCACTTATGCGCCCCTTTTTTGTTTTTCTGCGCAGAAGATCAAAATGTGTACCACGCGCATACCGAGCAAGCTAGACATGCGCACGGACTTTCAGGGGATGTACTTTGGTGTCTACATTCGAATCCACCCACTTTTAAGAATATCTCTGCAATAGTAAAGCTACACTCAAAAGACTTTCTCTTTGGTTGGGGTATTTCTACCGCCTTCTTCTACATGTGGGAGGAGCTTGCTTCAAACCATATTTAACCGCGTACTGTTTTCCTTCAGTAGTACAACAGTCGCCTTTTAACCATACTTTCCTTTGAGTATCACGCTATAGTACGATGAAATTATCAATTAATGAAGCTTTGCGCCACAAAGTGTCGAAAATGAATTTTACAGAGTTCAGTGCGTTTTGCGACACGTTTCATTCAGATGCAGAAGCGCTATTATTGGATTTGTGGATTTGTGATATTCCCACAACTCCAAATTCGCCCAGTGGACATCCAGAATCCATCCCCTGCCCAACACCACCACCAATGTCAAACAACGCCACCGACACAGCAACCCTGCTTCCGACAGTCAAAGGGTCTCACATCAAAAAGTGCCCCAGCAGTGACAGTGTTCCTAATTTCAATTACAATTCTCAACCGTGTGCTATTCCGATGCACTCTTTGGAATGTTCACCAGTGCACCGGAAACAACCAAAAAGGTTATGTAAACGCATGTTTAATTATAAGTACAATTTTTAGTTTGTACTTCCTATTTATCAATATATATTCTCACCAACATTTCTCTTTTATTGATTCTTTTTCTTCATAATGATACTAAATCATACTGCACAACGTGCTTTTTAAAAAGCAAATTTTTTTATTAGCAATACCTCACTTGCTCGCACACCATGGAAGAGTGTACCGCACACATTTTTATTGACATTCAAGGGTATAATTGTTCCTTTGGTTACATACGATGGATTTCGTCTTTCTAATTTTTTATTTAAACCTCCATTTAAAAGAAACATTCTGTCTCCTGAAGATACTAAAATTATTACATGGTGTGAAAGATATCATGGCTTAGACTGATAGGATACATTGACTTAAACGAGATCGATACAATTCTTACAAATATATATTTTTTATATAATAAACCAAAAGTATATGTAAAAGGAGTTGAAAAGACAAAATGTTTACAAAAAGTTTTAGACAGTGCAAGCATTATTATTAGCATTCCGACTTCTAATGCACCAAAATTAAGTAAATATAAGAAGGTTCCTGGGTGTTATTTTCATAAAACGGTAGAAGTTTGGCATTGTGCATTGGAGAATGTAAAACTATTATACAATTATAGGAATTGTTACTAATAAAATTTTACTTTTCATTTCCTTTTTATCGCCAAAATAAAAATTATGTTAGTAAAAATATAGCTTGTATGTGAAGGGTTGATATCCTATCATCGACATCATAATTGTAGCGGTCAACATCCACCAGAGTATTAAATCTATCCGCAGTTAGACAATTTGTAGTTTTTGAAAATAAATTTTTTCTTCCTTTCTTCATTTGTTAGTTCAAATATTGTAACCAAATATATTTAAACTCTTGTTAAACTATGTAACAGTCAGTCCTTAGAATTATTTTGTCTTGTGAAGGTCTTTTCTTTTTTAATATATTTTTTAAACTATATTGGATTTTTAATTATGACCCTTAATCCATATATCCTTTTATATTACATTGCTAATAATATATTGTATGTGCATAATCCAAATAGAGTAACACATGCTATGGCGTGTTTTGGAAATAAAACAGATTCTGCTTTAAGTAAGCATTGTCACTATATGAAATACAAACTAATTAATAATAATTTTACTTCAGCTTTTTCTCACCTAATGCAAAACGATGAAAAAAATAGTAAATATTTTAAAATATTATATTATTATCCTAATAATACTATTTTGGACACTAATTGGATTCAGAATTTGCAGACGGAAGAATGTTCAAATAATACAGAATATGAAAGTATTAAGAAATCTTTAAAAAATGAATCTTGTAAAATAATCGGAATTTTAAACTTATCATTATCAATATTTATACTTTGTGTCTTGTCGATTATGTCAATAATGTTTTATAAATTTAATTATTAAGTTTACTCTTCATGTTAAATAATGTAAAAAATATTAACCTTGCGTTTTCATTATGGAAGGGATGTTAATATAAGAATAAATGTGACATAAAATGATAGCAGTCTACTTGGGTCTCTCAAAATGACCTATTATTCGAAAAATCAGTATTTTTCTAACGATCCAAAATCAAATTATTATAGTAGTGACATAAAAAAAGTAAATGAAGAAAAACTTTTAAACAACAAAGTGTTTTGCTTGAATAATTCCTTATCAAAATTAATAGAAGTTGGAATAAGTTTGGAAGATTTCTTGGCTAAAATAAAAATTAGAAGCCAAAATGGATTCAGTATTACTTTAAGTGAAGAAGAGTGGAAAAGTCTTTTGAAATATCAGGGAGTAGTAGTAAATTATTTCTATTCATCTAACAACGAACCCTTTCCAGTCAAGATTAATGATCTTACCTTGTCATTTGAAAAAATTAATCAAAATCCTATTATAAAACTTCATAGATGTGATGGTGATTATTTGTATTTCGCTAGAGACACTACTGATAAATTGTGGGAAATACAAGAATTAATTAATTATAGAATTCAAATTATAAAAAAGCAGGAATTTGAAAAATATTTTGATGTGTTCCAAACTACACTCGTCAATAATTCAGTGGACTTGTTAACAAGTGTTTATAATGTTTTAAATCCCAGTCAAAATGCTAACAGTGAAAATGTTAGTACCATGTTGGAGATGTTATTGATGTATCCGAACGTGTTGGAAAATAAATTGAGAAGAATTGCTCCGAAAAGAAAATATTATGAAGAAATCAGTGAATATTAATGAAGACAAAAACAAATTTCACTTATTAGTTGTTTGGAATTATGCCTCAAGACAAGCACGCAAAAGTGATTATTATCAGTACTATCTGGACCGACTTCGTTTTGAAAAAAGAATACAAAATTGTGAAAAAATGTTTTCTAAAATATTAGATGTAAATCATAGAAATGTAATTTATAATGAAAGATTTAATAAAGAAATTTAGTTTAAAATAATGGTGTTTTAATTAAAAAACTGTGTTTCTTGCTAATATTTATATATTAAAAATTATATTACAATATAGAAGTCATATTACAATACATCCTTTTTTAATATCCATGAATTATGTGATTTATCCAATCCTAACCATTTAACATATACCTTATTTCCTTTTTTTCTTAGTATTTTTTCAACCAAATATACATCAGGATGTTTTACCTTCTGTAACTCTTCTTCATAAAATCCACCTTCAATATTTTCGTTTTTAATATCTTTTAAGAGATAAGTGGTTGGATT